>VZTA01008045.1:41067-65561 GCA_013398855.1 Mohoua ochrocephala
CTGAATGCGACCTCGGCGGGAAAACCATTTCCCCACCCCGTGCAGTGCAGAGGCTCGGCGGCTCCCACACGCTGGGGAGCTGGAAGGGAAGAGGCTGGTCGATCCCTAAGAAATAATAATGAAAAAACCCTCCGTGAGAGACCATGACAAACCCCAGACAGGAAAGCGCTGCCTGGAGTAGCATGGCAGCGGGGAAGGGGGCGAGAGGAACCTTTTCTTCCGCATAGACCAATACAAAAAAAAGTAATAAAAGCAGGGACGGAAGGGTAAGGGGATGTAGGTATGTTCCACTTGTAAACAGCGAGCAGCTCTTCGAGGCTTAGTTGGCAGCTGAGATTCAAGGACAACACAACGCCTGGTGTGCTCACAGGTACTCTACTGGACTGCTCACTTTAGCTGCCCTTCCTAGGATTTGGATACACTTTGGGCAAGTTCCACACATGTCACGTTGGATATGCACGTATCCCAAGTCTTTGAGTGCAGGCACTGTTGGTGCCAACCTCAGTTTTCATTAACAAATAATTAACTACAGTGATTCCATACAAATATTTGAATATGTGAATAAACTTATTAAATGCTAAGATAACTGTTTAAATGTCCAGACAGCTTTTATATGAAAAAAAGTGATTTATAACAATCAAGAAAGACACCTTTATGGCTCCAACTATAACCAACACAGTTCTTATTTTCATTTTTTCTCAGCTTGTATGCTACACCTCTCCCATTTCATACCTACCTTCTGCAGAAATAAAGCGCATCTCACGTTTAGTACTCACATATGCTATAGAGTTCTCTTTCCATCAAAGGGAAAATACACAATATTGTGTATTTGTGTATACACACCAATACCCATGCACACTCTGCATTTAGTAGAAATTCATCCTGTATGCAACTCCAAAATGATGGCAAAAATATAGCCTAGCATAGTATGGGACTCTGAATTTAGAAAATGCAATGAGCCCTTTGACATCCATGACATCCTGAGCTGTGATCATAGAACACAGGCCATACAAAGGCAGGACCTGTAGACCTGTAGCACATTATATAGTGCCCTCACATGATGTGACAATGCAGTTGAAGCTGGTGTTTGACACTTTTCATCTGTCAATGTACACACACCTCTCCATTACTCTAACCACTTTACTGGCCCTTCCATTTTCTACTTAAATATTTGTTTCTGTGAACATTCTGTTTTGTATCTGGGCTTACACTGGATGGAACAAGATTTTCTATTAAGCATCTGAGACTAATTGTGCTGACAATGCTTATATGTCTGCAGGCAGTTAGCTGAACAAGCTGGATTTTTTTTTCCTTGGTGCCTAGATAGGAACTGAAGTTGAATATACTCAAAGTTTTAAAGTTTATATAAAAAAAACCTGCTAACATTTATTTTTATTGTAGCTTAAGTGGTTTTAAGTTTTGTTGCTCCATGTTTTGAGTGACAAATGTATAGAGAATATACCTAAATTGGGCAACTTAGTCTGTAAATTATAAGCTTAGGTCACATGCCATTTGTTGGCTCACTGTTCCAAAGATCATATTGCAAAGCTCCTCTTGCTCACTGTGCACCTTCTTCAAAATGAAGCTTTTAAAATTTGGGATGAAAGCTACTTTATGCAAGTTCGACTACAGGGATTCTGCTGCCCTTGGCAAATGCCCATCCTCAAAAGCATGCATCAACTGTGAAAATATTTACTCAAAAGTTAATAAAGCTCAAAGAGGCTTATATTGTATTTTAATCACACCTACCTCTTCTGTTGGTAATGAAAATATTCAAGACACCAAGGCCTTACTTATGAGAGTGTTGAATTTTAAGTCTTACAAATGCTAAGAAATATGTTAAAAAAGTAGACTTGATGTAAAGAGGATTTCTGTTTTGACAGACGACAAACTATTTTGGTGTGAAGACAGTTCAGCAAACTCTATTCTTGAGGTAAAACTTAAATTTCATAAAACCACAGGACTCTCTGTAGGACATGGCTGTGTGCTGGAAAATCAAGGTTACATATCAAGGTCTGCCATTAGTCTCCTGTTGACTTTGCTGAGTGAATTATTTCCTCTACCACTCAGTATTTGCTGTTTCACAAATTAGGTTGCAAGCTTTTAAAGAACTATCATTCAGTACATACCTTTCATGTGCTGCAATGGGGGTCTTCAGCTCTAGTCAAGTGATGTCCTTTCCTTGGCTGTATTGAACCTGTAGGTCTTTAAAGTACAGAAATCATAGTCTTTTTAAGAATCAGTCTGTTGACTCCTTGACTTCCTTTTCATTCTCCTTTTTTTTTTTCTGTCCTGACAGACCTTCTGTGTTTGATAGTCACAGAAAAAAAGGAAAAGACCTGTGAAGTGGCTGGCCGTAGACTCAACCTTAAACCCGTAAAGTCAACAGAGCTTCCGACATCTGGATTTACCTGCCTGTACTATTAAAATACAGTGTTGAGGTCATGGGGTGGTATGGAATTGAGGGGAACTTTCACACTGATCTTTATTATTGTAAGGAAATGCAGTAAATCACAGGACACAGAACTTATACTCGTGTACAGTACAAGGTAAGGCTGGACAAAGGTGTAAGTTTAGGGCCCCAGCTGCTGCCATAATATCAACATTCAGTAGAACAAGTAGTGAGATATAGAGATATGGGGAGATTAAAAAAAATAAGAGCCAAGAAAAGACAGACTTCAAGGTCCAAAATGTTACTGTTTGGTTAGGCATGGCACAAACAGATATTAAATGTCCTGAATTTTAAAAATACGTATATTCCATCTGGGAGTCTGGGAAGGCTATGTAACCTAACGTGAGAGCAATGCAGATGCTGCCAGCTCCACTGACCCACGCATCTTTACTTCTCTGAACTCACAACAGTTTATGCTGCTGATCAACAGTTAAGCAGGATTATATCTCTCATGTATTGTTTTCCTCTTTCCTTTTATGCTGGTGTAAGCCTCTTAGGAAAAAACTTACGCATTTCCAAATGAAGGACTGCAAAGTGCTTCACCTGTTTGTTTCATTTAAAGAGTAATGCTTTTTCATACACACAACCAGACACTTGGCAAACTTACTGGTGCCCAGCAGTCTCATCATGGCCCAACTTTTTGTTGAATGAAAAGTGGACTGAATATATGCTGATAGTACTGTAATGTTCACTCTTGAACTCTGAAAGCATGGAGAATATCTTAGAGTAGGATAAGGGATATAGCTATCCAGTGTGTCTGTGTGAAAAATCTGTTATCCAGACATTGAAAAAGAAATAAATTGCCCTTAGAACGTTTTTATGAACTCACACTCAAGTTTTATCTCTCAGAGAAAATGTTGATCAAAGCACCCATGTATTTAGAAAGAAACACAAGCTAAAATTTATTCTGCATAAGCACAGAAGAAAAAGCAAAATACCTTACATTGATTTTTATTGATTTTTGTGTAAAACACAGTCTGTGGAAAAATAGATAAGAGCATTACTAATAATTTATAATAGCCCTGTTCAGAGAGACAGCACAAACAGTCTGACAAACACAACTACAAAGAGAATATTACACATGGGAGACATATTATGCTCACTGTAAGACACTGCCAACAAGGCATGAGAAACAAAATATAATGACAGAGATCATTGTTCAAGTCAGTTAAATGTGTCACTTATTTTAAAGGCTGTAATCTAATTAATTCGAGCAGTATCATACGGTGATACAATATCAGTACTGCAACATTACTCATTATATTGACAGAAAATACTACAGGATGAATAGCCAAGAAACCAGAACCTTGTGCATTAGGAGATGCACTGTCTGCAAGGATCTATGCATATGCATCCATTACCACTGCATATAGGAAAATATTATACTGAAAAACTCAATCTATCTAATTTTTATGCACCTGATATATCTAGCTTTCAGAGGAAAGCTGTTTCCTAACTATATTCATACCTGTGAAATTTATAGCTGCTTGGGAACTCATTGCCTTATATTAATTAATGATTTCCTTTAATGCTAGTTGGGCAGCTAATACCATACAGACACAAACACAGAGACACACTACTTTATAGGCAATTAATGCCAAATAAAAATATGAATGTACTTTCTCATGTTGGCACATCATATAATTCACAATGTTGGAACAAAAAATTAAACGTGGCACCAATTCACAGTAACCATTACCACAAGCTAAAGAACTTGCAAAACAATTACAAAATAATTAATCTCTGAATAACTAAAAAACTCTAAATAATTCAAGAACATGTGCCCTTAATTAACTTGTACATAGTTTCCACGGTTAATAGAATTGTAAGATAAAATTAAAGACACATGGAACCTGTAATAGAACTCTATTTTAGACAGTGTTAAGAAAGAATACCTTAATATCCATAGAAAACAAATAACCTGTTGCTAAATACATAGAGGTCTCCATTTTATAATACGTGTACAATTCTGTATCACATATTAAGCACTATTTTTTAAACTGTACAGTAATTAACAGAAATTAAGATTATTTCATTACTTATTTTCATTAGGCAGTACAATTTATATAAAGCTACACAAAAATATTTTTATAGCAGGCTATTCCTCAAAATAAGTATTTATTCTCCTAAGTAACTAAGATGTCTAAATGAATTTAGTTGTTTATATTTAGGCAATCAAAACCAAACAATTAGCCTCAGGTATTTTTCCAACAAAAGCCCTATGGTGAGTTCTATAGAAATCAATGTGTTTGGTCACATGAATAAAGATCCCTTGTGGGACTAAACATATGCTGGATATAAACTTTGCTAAATGCATGAGCATTTAAAAGGTCGTTTTACCTTCAGGCTTAATAGTGTCTTGTTAGAGTGAATTGGTCCTTAAAGAACACTACAAAAGATTAAATCACAAGTCAACATGCTATTCCAGTTAGAAGTAAATACAAGGCCTGACAGGAAACCATATGTCATTTTTGTAGCACAAATATTTCACAAAATGCCTTCATATACTTGATCTAAAAATATTATCTATTTATTAATACTTCAATATTTAAACCTTTCAAGTAACATATAAAATTAAACCACATTTTTAATTTTCTACACACAGTTTGAAAAAAGGAATGACTCATCATTATTCTCTCCAGACACCTTTGGCAGTTTAAAATTTAGCAGTTTTATCACTCTTGAAGAAATTTAATGATGAAATAACTTTTTGCATAGGAAAGAGGGCCAATACAGTTCTATATATACTGTCAGTGGATGCATTACAGTACAATATCTATGGACTTTGACAGTAATTTTCAATTAGTACAACATCATAGTTCTGCAACATCATCACTATTGCATCAAAACAATTAAATAACTGTAGGGAACATGAACGTTAATTACATATTCTACAGAAGTGTAAAATTACTGTAAAACAATAGCAGCATATTTAATTTTGAAATGTAGTCAGATTGTCAACGGTAATACTTTCTGCCTAAATCTGCTCAGGGGTATGAAATTCTGCTCTCAGTTATATCAGCCCATTCTAGTGATTTTAATTAGGTTTCATGCACAGGACTGGGGTAGAACATAGCATGATATTTAACCCATGAAAATTCTCCAAGAACTTGTATGCTCTAAGATTTTTAAAATTAAATTTATTTAAAGGAATGAAGCACAATGCTTCAACCTTGTGTGGTTTCACTCTGCAATAATGAAATAGGAAACAGTCCGGGACATTCAATTCTGCAAGCCTTTTAAGAAATATACACCTTTTGGTGCTGGAATGCAATTACAGACAAGGTTAAGTTAGAAGTTGTAATTGGTACTTGTTCTTCATCTTTATGTGAAAATATCATTTGTACTAGTTTAGGTTCCTGTCTGTCTCCAGCAATGACAAGGTTTTCACTTGAATGTCTAGAAAGTTTAATAAAACAGTATTGTACTTGTGTATCACCACAAGTATCACTGAAAGAGCTGCATATTGGAGGAGAAACAATTAAGTAAGTACCTGAAACAAACTTATTTGGTTTTGGAAAAAAGAAAGAATGCAAGCATTTTTTATTTCTTTGATAGATTTACTGAACTTTCTTTTTCTTTTTTCTTTATTTTTCTGTAAAATATGGGAAAGTTTCAAATTTCTAAAATGTTTGATCAATTTTTGGAGAATGTAGCTATTAAATACAGTAGTCCAGAGGCAGCACCTGTCCCAGATAGCTCCAAAATTATTGATTTCCAAGAGGCTGAGAAGTTATGTTAGGGAAAAAAAATCACTGGACACCTGCTTTCTTTATGGAAGCATCTGCCACTTGTCAGCTATTGGAGACAAGTCTCAGAGACCTTAGTCTGACCAATTATAGCTGTTATTATCATTTACTTTTCCAAAAATGGTAAAATAAAATGAATTCTTTTCCTTCCAATTGATTCTATCCCCAAAGCTTAAAAAGTAGGATAAATCTGAGCTTTCCAACTACTTCAAATTGAAAATTGAAATTGAACTAAAAAGCAGCATCAAAATATCTGTTGACACACAGAACATAGTTCTTTTTTTCAAAAAATGTTTTCACAAACCTCCATTTTCGAAAAGAATCCATTGACCTCTCATTCAAAACAAAACACGTCTAGAGACATGTAAAAATGCTTTAATTCTGAAAAAACATCATGCAAGTATTTAATTTTTCATCTCTAGATTTGAACATGCTTAAAATGAAAGAAAGTTCAACTGTGTCTCAATTTGTAACAAACTCAGAATGTACTACAGGCTTGATGTGTTAGTTTGGGGAATTTGAATACTAGAAAAAAAATAAAATTGTTGTAGATATTTTGAATTTGAAATGAAATTAAGAATAACTAACATGAATTCTTTAGGCTTAGGTTGGTATAACTGGGGGCAGAGTTTGATTCTAGAATCTTGTTTTTCTGTGAAGCTGTTGGTTTTATTACAAGCAGAGATAATGAGATTTACATGACCAGTGACGTTTAAGGATAAATTCAAGCTTAATTCTGTATATTTCTGATGTATGATATTACAACAAATTCTTCCAAAGTAATAAATAGTAAGAGAAGGTTCAGCTAAGAAAATCAGAGACTTTAAACAATGCAAATATAGGTAAGAAAAATATACTTTCATACATGTAAAGAAAATTAGGACCAAATACACACCCTGATTCACTGAAATGAAAGTTTTGCTAATTCAGCAGTAGCAGCCTGAAGATATGAGTTGAGTTTGGCTATTTTGTTAGAGAAGAGTAATTACTGCTGGAAGAGCAGTAGTAATAAATAGCTGTGAACATTATTTGGAATCCAACAGGAAATGCAAATGTCAAGGTTTAGAGTTTTTTAAGTATAAGAATAATAATTTGGTTTCTCAAAACTTCAGGCATAGCCCAGAGACACTTGTTGTAAAAGTTAGACCTTTATATAAAAATAGAAGATTGGATTTGCACAAAAAGATACTAAGAATTTAAGACACATTCTGGGAAATTCATATATAATAACTGAAACTCCAGTGCAGACACATACAGAACATGAGTATTGTGATGCTTCCAACATATTGAAAGTTTCACAGTGAAAATGAATTTTTATTGTTGCTGAATTCTCAGCTTTTCTTTTTGTTTTAAAATGTTTCCTCGTATTTCAAAAGCATTAAAAAATCAAAAACTAGTGTGCACACATATCTTTCTATAAATGTAGAGCACTGTTTTGAATCTTCATCATATGATGTATAGAAATAAAGAGATGTCAAAGGTCTAAAATCCTACATAATACTTTGGAAAAAAAAAAAAAGACGGTATTAGTACAATACCCTTTGCTTACAAGATGTACAATCACAGCATAATTGAAACTGAGTTTACATATTCAAATCATGGAATGGTGTAAAACCACACACAAATAAATATACTGTACATGTGCAATACACTTGTCCAAGTGCAAAGTGCTGCACCTGGGTCAGGGCAACCCCCGGTATCAACACAGGCTGGGGGGATGAATGGATGTGGAGCAGCCCTGCCCAGAAGGACCTGGAGGTGCTGGTGGATGAGAGGCTGGACATGACCTGGCCATGGGCACTCACAGCCCAGAAAGCCAAACGTGCCCTGGGCTGCACCAAAAGCAGTGTGGCCAGCAGGGCAGGGGAGGGGATTCTGTCCCTCTGCTCTACTCTGCTGAGAGAGACCCCACCTGGAACACTGCATCCAGCTCTGGGGTCCCAGCACAGGAAGGACATGGACCTGTTAAAGCGAGTCCAGAGCGGGGCCACCAAGATGATCAGAGGGCTGGAGCACCTCTCTTGTGAAGAAAGGCAGAGAATTGGGTTTGTTCAGCCTGGAAGAGATGGCTTAGGGGTGACCTAATTGCAGCTTTCCAGTACCTGAAGGGAGCCTTCAAGAGAGCTGGAGAGGGCAATGGCATGTAGTGACAGGACAAGGGGGAATGGCTACAAACTGAATGAGAGTAGGTTTAGACTGGGTACTAGGAGGAAATTCTTTACTGTGAAGGTGCTGAGGCCCTGGAACAGCTTGCCCAGAGAAGTTGTGGGTGCCCCATCCCTGGAAGTGTTCAAGGGCAGGTTGGATGGGGTTTTGAGCAACTTGGTCTAGTGAAAGTTGTCAAGGCCCATCACAGGGGGGTTGGAACTTACTGATCTTTAAGGTCCCTTCCAACGCAAACCATTCTGTGATTCTGTGATCTTTACAAATTAATTTGTTTCAAACCCTGATTATTTCTTAAATAATTTACTTTATATTCTGAACTCATTAACCCAGAAATGTGGTTGTAATAGAAGAAATACTGCCCAGAAAATGTGGTATTAATAAACAGCACTCTGATACATATGCTCTAAGTCAAAAAAAATCTGAAAAGCCTGGTTCTAATAAAATACTATTGTGATATAACTGTGCAAAGGAACATTAAAATTTTATTTCATAATCATCTGCCCTCTGTAATATAAAACAAAAATACTTTTGTAGTTATCAGAAGTAGTCTTCTAGTTATAAACTTCTCATAGTTTGGTTAAGAGCTTGTACTATATGTGAAGCAAGAGACTTTACAAAGACTCCTACTTAACTAAACTCCTAAAAATGCAAGTTTATGACAAAAAAACCCAAGCCCAAACATGTACAACACTGTTAACAAATATCATCACATTACAGTTATCCTTTCTGGGGAGAGATGTGGAGCAGACCCGCTTACATCTTCTATAACATGGCTTTTCTCCCATCCTCTTCGAATTCTCCTCAGTTTCCTACTTACACATGGCAAAAGTAACACGATCTTACCTAGAATTACAATGGAAGGCAGAACAAGGGCAAGAACAAAATTTGGTGGTGTATAAAATCTGTAATACTCTTCTTCAAAAGCTCTTTTCCATCCGTAAATCAGTACATGGAAAGTACTTATAAGCAGAGCAATGTATCCAAGCGTAGACTTTGAAGAAAGAGAAAACAGGGAAAAAAAAGAGATATAATAGCACTTGGTCCTTCACTTGACAACTCTAATACATTATTTACATTATTTTAACACTTTTATTAGACATCAAATTAAAATCTCTTACCTATTCACTACAATAAATTAGCAATATATGGTTTTAAGTTCACATTCTGAAATTTACAGACTGAACTGAGCACTGATTTACAGAGTATCTCTGCTAACATCTACAGGCCTTAGTCAAAGCTGAAATGATGTCTGACCAAATTCTAAGTAATGGAAGTCAACTTCAGGATATGTATGCTAGGAAGGAACAATTCCCATGTAGTTACAGGAACAACATCTGTTGTGATTGGAAATTAAGTTTCCTATTTCTTACCTATGAGGATAGATCACTCCTAAGATTCCTTATTATGGAACAATGCAATTCTGTTGGAAGAGATTTGGGCCTAAACTTGGCATATTTTTAACACTCTGAGATGCGCAGCTTACTTCTTCCTCACAAAGGCCTACATCCACTTGTCTGATGCTAGCATAAATCATCCCCTCCATCATTTCTCCATCAGTTGTTGCTGATTGGTTACTGGGAATATCTGAACTGCAGGGCTTGGGCATAATAGCACAAAGCAGTGGTGCAGTTCACCATAAGCAGGCAGTGCTGGATAAAAGGTGAAAGAGAAGGTTCCAACAGCAGCCTGCAGAGGACAGACCTCTCAGCACATAAATCTAAAGCTTGCCACAGAAGGTGATGATAATAAGGGGTCACTCACTGGTTCTGTGAATCTGCCTTTTTAAGGACCCTGTAGTTGTAATGCTTTGCAGACTTCACAATGCATCAACCTTAACTTTCCCAAACCATGATAAAAGAAGACTACTATGCTTTGACTTCTGGTGGTGATCACATGAAGAAAAACTCTTTCTGGCCAAAAGTGATGTAATGACTAACTTGGCTGGGAAACATTTGTAGAAAATCATTGAAACAGAGAATGAGCATTAAGAAAGGTAACTGGCTACCAAGGTATGGTTTAATTCCAGTAGACAGACAAGCAAAGAAAAATGCAGCCTAACGTGTGTAATAGGTAGTGAAAGAATTAATTCCTTCTACTTCAAGATTAAGTAGTTTCTAGGGGAAGAAGAATGTCTGAGCTAATGCTATTTGCAAGGATTCACAGGTATAATGGTGTAAAAGGAAAATACTTCTGGTAATTTCTTGGGATTGGTACCCTGTTTTTTGACCTGCCAATATTTATGTATCTTTTTTTGCCAATGGTTTCAGGGCCATTTTGTTAAGCTTTAGATAAGCTGCATACTTTTTCTTGAAAAAATCAATTTGCTCCCAAAATATCCCACAGTAAACAGAACATTTAGACAAACACTTGAGGATATGAAAATGGCATATGCGGTATCCGAACGGAACTTCTGGTAAGAAATTTGGACAGCAAACAATACTATCAAACCTGATGTTTTAATATGTTACTGCAGATTTTTGTTGGTATGACTGTCCTGAATTCATTGTTATATCACTGCCAGCAGGGAGAAGGGCACAAGTGAATCATACCCCTCATTTCTTCATCAGGATTACTGATGGGAAATGTAACAATTCTTGGAAAAAGAAACAGAAGGGAAATATTATACAGTCATTTCCAATTTATTTTAGTGTTTATTTTAATTCCATTTGCAAGCTATAGTTTTGAGACATCTATATATGTCTTTCTATCTATGGTCAAAATGGAAACTAAGAAGTACATCAGTACATTTTAAACTAACAACACGAGGACAAGAAAAACATATGATGTACTTTTACTAAGTTGTTTTTTTTTTTTTGCCCTGTGAAGAGTTGCCATATGCTTCTCTGAAGTGTTGGTAGGGCATGTGCTAGTGTGTACTGGACAATTTCAACCACATATCTAAAAAACTAACAAAGACATTCCCACAGGAGCTTCTGTCAGCTACTAATGCTATCTTCTCCAACTGGGCCCTTAATTACCATTACCAGGCCCCAGATGATAATTTCTTTAAGAGCAGAGGACATCTGAAGGCAGCAAGAAGCAATATTATTTCTTCACTGGTAAATTCACATTGAACAGTGCAGTGAGCAGCAATATCAGTTGCAATTCTTGGGAACCCTCTGCCTGGGCTTTAGAATGGCTGCTGGGAAAAGTGGAAGAATATCTTTGGTTGCTTTGCTTCCTTATCTTCCATAATACTGTGTTTCCTGAAAGCTGAGTAATAGATTAGCACATTTCCTATGGACTCCCAAATCTTTTAGCTTTTCTCTAAGTCCTCCCTTGTTTTGTTTCTTTTCCTTCCTGATCAAAGTCAGCTTTTAGCTAATACGGGAGATTCCCAGCCAAGGCTACTGATAAACTGGACAAAGTGGGACTGTTTGAGAAAGGAACCAACAAAACTTAGAGGAGTGGGAAGGATGAAAGAGAAGAACCCCTAAAATGTTACCAGCAAGATGTACATATTTAGAGACAAAAATGTGCTGTGGGGCAAATCTGCTTCAGGAATTTCTACATTCACAATGGTCGAGTAGTTCCAAGCAATTTATATATATGAAAGATATTTTCTAAATTCTACATTTATGCAAGATATACTTCAGATTCTCCCAGTTACAGGATATTGCTAAACTTATAAACTGTCTGTAGTAACTTCTGACTGGAATCTTACTCATAAATTTGCTAAATACTCAGGCCTCAGTCTTCTTTACTCTGGGGAGAAAGTATCCCATTCTTGTGGGAGAACCCAGGCAGGGCAGCCTTTCTTCAAAGTGTATGCGTGAGAAATAATAAACTGCCTCCAAAAAACTTTAGGATTGTGCTAGCAGAGAAAAGGAGTATCTACAAAAAGGTCAGCTTCCTACTGCTCAAAAGGCAGATTTGTGTTGTTTTTTGCTAAAAAACATTCAGCTCAGCTTTCAAAACCAGTCTGCTCTGTCCATTGCCACTTTAAATGATGGGTTTTGGACTTGAAGTCTTAGACTGGAAAACAAAAGCAGCAGTCATTTATGTTTACATTATATATTTACAGTTTAACTTTCCTCACAAGACTGAAGGAGCCAGTGCAGCATAGCTTGCAAACAACATTCTCCATTTCCTGGTATTTTATGCGAACACTCAAAGACTGTTTTCAATAAATGTCTTTTTTTCTGTTTGCAGTGTGTTGGTTTAGGCTGTTTATTCTGCCTGCTCTGACAAAATACGAATTCTTTTGTATTTCTTGCCCATGTCTTCCTTTGCTCCTTATCCAAATATATTTAGATGAGAAAAAGAAGAGTACTGAAGTGCCATTTAAGAAAACTGATGCATTAGTTTATCAGCCCCAGCTTTCTTCTCTGCTGCTGCTTTTCTCAGTAAACTTCAACTCTGGGTCACATTAAGGTGCCTGCAAAGTTTCACACTAAGTTTCAATCATCTAGGATCTCCTACTGAGAAAACTCTTCGTCACCGTCTCATTCTGTGGTTCCTCTATCTGGATGTTAAGAGTGTTTCTCTCCAAATCACGATGAAGTAATCAGACCTTTGTTTTGTACAGTGGTCAGCTCTGTACTGTAGCAATTCCTGTTTTCTGCTGGTCTCTTAGCTACTTCTAGGACTGACACAGTAATTTCCTTTTGCACTATTAAACCTTCTCATATCTCACTTTGTTCATATTCATACTATGAGCAAAGGAGTGGAGCCTGCACTGCTTGTCCTGTCAAAGTCCTTTTCCCTTGATGAAGCAGGCTGGAATTTTTGGGGCTTACGACATCTGTGTTTGAAACCGGGCTAGGTAAGATGGAGGCATCTCCAAAATAATTTGGGATTTCAAAGACAGCAATGATTTCTGTGCAAAAATATTGACAACTGGTGTTTCTTTAGAGTATTAGGAAGACTGTGTTGGAAGTCTGTTTGGACGGCTGTAGGTTGGGGAGATGCTGCTTAGGGCTTGTACTACTGGAACAAGGCTAGTCTATACTGCACATGTTAATAAACTCAGATTCTCCTAGTATGTTCCAGTGGTAAAACTCTTTAGAAGAGGCCAGACCCTTATTTTGATGAAACTGCATTTACTAAGATGAGCAAGCAACAGTGTGTTGTTCTCAGTGGGAAGTGCTGAGCTGGGAGACTGTCTGAGTGTGCTGACTGACTGATTCTACATCTGTCAAATGTGAAACAGTTTCAGCAACTGTTGCGGCAAATCATCTGAGACTCAGGACTAAAGCAGAGACATACTGCTTTTCCCAGATGAAAAGAAAAGCAGCAATGGGATGATAGGTTAGTAGTTCCATTGTTTGTCCTCCTGACTTAGAGAAGATTGAGAAATTTTCCTTCATTGCACTGCACTTCAAAAGAAGTAAAATATAAAAGACAGTAAGTATTACAATGTTTTATCTGTTCTACTTGCATACTGGGTACAGTGAAACATGCAGAAATACTCCTTTTACTTTAGTAAGCAATCATTGGAAGTCTGTTTTCTGACTGAAGAAAGCAAGAAGACTTTTTTTGACAAGTAACTAAATGAAGAATAACTTACATCCTGAGAGTTAATGATAAAGTAAATATTCATTAACTTTAAGAAATTTTTAGTAGGTCAATACTTTTGTGATTAAGAATTGCAAATGATCATAGTTCATTACCAATACCAGTTATCCTCTGCACATAATGCAGTATGAACTGTAACATACATCCAGAGCAAACAACTTAATCCCAAACAAATTCCTCAAAATACTGACAGATGGGTCATTAAAGTTCGTAACTATTTAAATTTGGAACTATTTTGACTTAATTTACAGTAGAAATAACTGCAGTAAATATGCAGTTGTATTGGCAATATCATTGTGATTATTGTGTGGGTTTTGACTCAGTCACACAAGCCTGAAATTTGGAAACATAAGTAAGGAAAAATAAGGCACAAATGCCGTGCTTGTGGCTGGAAGTTATCATGGATAAAGGCATCATGTCCCTCACAAGTGAATACATATTTTTCCCTTTTGCACTAATGGTTTATATCACCCAACAGCAGTACTATTGTCCCCACACTGAGAACTCCAGATGGCAGAGATGTTGTAACAATACACTTGAGTATTTAGTCCCTCTGAAGGCTCAAAGCCATGACTGTGAGTAAACAGTTCTGTCAGGGTAACTCCACTTTGAAAAACTTTTCAGCAAACTTTTTGTAGGCCTACCTGCAGTTTTCCAGTAATGGAAATCATAAGGGAAGGGAAGACATTACAGACAGACCTCAGACAACTACAGCCATTGAAGTGTTCCCCACCACTCTCTTTAAAATGCCTGTGAATTATGAAGCGCAACCCAAGCCCTGAACTTTAAAGTCAGTGCCCACACTCTGAAGTGAACAGGACTCAGAATTAGGCAATATTATTACAATGGCTAAGCTGAACAAAATATTAATCAGAAAAGACTGAGCTAAGACGGCAGCACTAAAGCCGAAGTCAGAAAACAAAACGTAACAAAACCCAAAACTGTGCACACTTAGGAAATTTTCATCAGACTGAATCCTAGTAAAATTTCTTATGCCTGACTGCTACCTAAAACTACAGGCAATTATGTGTAGGAGCAAGCATTGAGCTGTTTATTAAAGCCCATATTTCTTAGTAGTTTATGCTGGTTAGATTTGCCTGTTGTAGATCTTTATCTGAGGAAGGAAGGCAGCAGATGGTGTGCCAGGGCCTTGAAAAGCCTCTGATTTTAATAAGCAAAGCTTCATATTTTACTAATGGGTATTTTCAGCGAATGGGAATAATGCAGTTGAGAGCTCCCACAAAGTGGAGGGGAAGTAAAACTTCATCAATGGCACCACAGCTGTCGGAGGGTTGTGCAATAAAAATCTTGCAGGGCAAATTAAGTCTTCAATTTTAATAGCTGTGTCCATCTACCTACAAGTATCTCATCAATATCGCTGCATTTAGCAAGTTTGTCCAAATTTATCTAATATGAATTTAGCAAGAAATTCCAAGAACAGAAAAAGAATAGATTACTGATCATTTGGTCTTAGCTATGTTGGTTATTTAAGATCAAGAAGTGTTAAATGAAAAGTCCTGTTCTAACACTCATGAAATGCTTAATGTGCCTTCATGGTAATGTATTTGCTAAGTAATTGCTGTTTTTATTAAATTACCAGAGACAGAGCTAAAAAAGGCTCTCATCACATTGCAATGAGCTTTTGTTTGTGATGGTGATCACGACCACGGAATTCTTGTTAACGCCAAAACCCCCTTATTAAAAAAGTAACACACCTGAATAAAACTGAACTCCCTCCAGTTTAAGGCACTGTTTACTGAAGGGATGGAAGTTACTGCCAGCAAAGAAAGCAATCCAAGACTCATTATTCCAAAGGAGATATACATTTCAATTCGCCACACTTCTTCCTCATTCCAAGAATTTTCAACATTTGCATGAACCTGATGAAAGAACAGAAAGGAAGAACTTTATTCTAAAGAATATTAAAAATACCAACAGAAGTTATTTTGCTGACTTAAAGTTCACAGACAGAGGACAACTATAAAATGGGGTCAAATATTTCAGAGGTTTCCTCATGTCTTGGAGAAAAACAACTATTTCCTTACTGCTAGTACTGGCTCTTGCTAGATTAAAAATATGTTAAACATAGAAATTTAGATGAGGTGCTAAAAGAAAATGTAACATTATACACCATTTACAACAATACTCTTATAAAATCAGGTAATTCTGCACATTCTTACAGACTGTAGAAAAGGAGCTGTCTTCTTCAGACTCTGCAAACTTAAATTCTGTAACATAAATTGAATAAATCTGCAATTTCTTTTTAGTTTGTTACATTCAGAAATACTTTAGCATCATTTCCTGACTTTCCTTCAGCTCTCCATGCTGAGTCCAAGCTTGTTTCTCTCTCACTACTGACATTGGATTTTTCCAAGATGGTAAGAACCATCTTGGTTTCTTGGTAAGAACCATTCTTGGTCTCCCACTGGAGAGCTTACCAGAAAAAAAGAAACAATTCAGGACCTTAACAACTAAGAAGCTTAGATATTCAATTTTTTTTTTCCACTTCCAGGTGAACTATTGCAGTATGACATGTCTTGAAAAAGGTTCACTAGAAATATTAGTAAGTGAGAGTTTTACAATATCATTAAAACCAAGATAATTTCTTAGTAAAATTATCAGTGAATCCTTTAGTATTACTATTTTAAGTGTGAATTACAGTTTCTTGCTACCTATTGTAGTTTTGCCCTTCCTGTCTTTCTCTTAAGTTCAGTTTTTGATGCCAGCCCTTTCAGAGTCTGTGAGACTCCCTGTTAATTTGTTCCATTTGATTTTATTTCCTTATTTAGTTTTCCTTTCTCTTCTACCACATCTCTCTTTCCTACAGATTTTATGTGCTGAATGGCAATGCTGTTTTCCTGGCAATGCTGCTTTTCTGCCACTTTAAAGGTTACAAGTAGCTGTCTCACTGACAGTCAAGAGCATCAGACCCTCTTCTAGAGGATGACAGATTTGTCGGAGAATGTTTCAGGGTTATGCAAGATCAATTGCTCCTGGGAACTATGAGTCAATTTCTATTGCCTGCAATAGATGATGTTCACAGAATTTTAGAAGAATAAAGTATTTTTAACACTGGTCCAAAATATTACAAAGTATCAGCATTTTCTTCTTCTTCTTCTTTTTTTTAAATGTAGATGTATCTGTAAGCATGATTACAGTATCTACCCTTATACTTTTCATATTTGTAAATGCACTTATGATATACATACTTCTCCCTGGTGTTAAGTATACATAGAAAGGAACATGCCTAAGAATTTTCCTGCTGTTGCTCTTATCCTGTCTATCCTACATTCCTCTTGTGTATATTGCTGTAAGGAATTTCAGTAGGACATGTCCTTGATTTCCCCTACCACACCAACTTGACTTCAGATTGACCCACAAGGTGAGCAAAACACACAGACTTTCAGTCTCCTTATTTGGTACCAGCGATGCATAAGATAACCCCCAACATTCTGTGCCGAAAGCAGCAGAACAGATTAGGAAAACCCATCTATTGTATTCAGGAGCCATAAGCACACAGCCAAGGCATTTCTGACTTATTGAACCAAAGATTGTCTCACCTGTTGATATGCCATGTTGAGGAACAAGTAGCGCTCCGACCTCCTCATAGGCAAGCAGAGGCTGTACACCACGTGCACAGTTGCAAAGAAAAAACTGAGCAGTCCAAGCTGCTTTCGACACTGGAGCCAGTTGTCCAGCCAAGGAGGAAATCGCCGATACTTAGTCCCATAGTAAAGCTGATAAGCAGCTGCAATAAGTCCCGATAAATACACTAGAGAAAGCAAAGTGATAGCAACAATTGGCAGAGTCTTGTTCACAATCTCAATGGGAATCTTGTAAAAGTCACTCTGCTGATTTCTCATGTACGGGTGGATGACATCTCTGACAAAGGAATAGATGAAGAAGAATGTTGCCAGGCTAATGGCAATCACTACAGGCCCCTTCCACAGGGTGAACAGTCGCAGAGGCAGGTTTTCAATCTCCCTTGAAGATGACAACGCCCCCAAATCAATAGGAATGAAACTGAGCTGACGGGCAAGCTCAATAACTTGATGGCGAGCCTGAACATTGTTACTGCATATATAGACCTGTTGGGAAAGTCAAGGGAATTGTCTGTAGTCAGAGAAAGAGACTCAAAGGTAAACAAAAAACCAACAAAACCCACCAAAAACCTTAAGGGCCTCCATATCAAAACTACAACACAACTGCTAAAACTGTACACTTTATCGCAGCTTTTATCACTAAGATGACAATGAAATCACATAAAAATCTAGCCAAAGTGCAAATATACACACTGATTTAGCAACAGAGTAATCAAAACAAAATGGGCTTTTTGTTACATTTAATAATGGGGGATGTCTTGGTAATCTGCACACTGAAACCTGTCATACTGAAATGTCTACAGGACTGGATTAACTTGAAGCACAGCTAAAAGCATTTCAGAAAATCCCAAATCTCTCAAAAACACAGGAATCTTGAACAATGACCCTTCAACAACTATAGCATACACAGAATGCGAAGCAGAGAACTTTGTAATTTCTCCATGGTTAACAATTTTAGCTTAATTTCACAACCCAGATTTCAACAGAATTCAGATTAGAGTATTTCAGAGAAAAGACAAAAACTAGCCGTGAAATAAGGATTTGTTCTAAAGGCCAGTTTATTACTCAGTGAAAGAAGTGTACTGCTACAAAGTACTTCAAGGTTCCTTTAAAATTTACAGTGGGCTATAGTTTGCCCAACACTGTTTGCTGATCGTCTGCATTGAAGCAAATATCATCTGTTTTAACTGAAGTGAATTATTTATAGTGTAGTGCAATTCTGAAAAGGGGTAAAAGAAGTACGGTGAGGTTATTTTTTAAATTACGCTCATTCCATATTAATTGCATTCCATTTAAATCTACCTGAAGTGCCAGAAAACTCAATTTAGTCTCCAACAGTCATGCTACATCAGTTATTTCTTATATATTTCTCAGATTTCATAAAGCTGTGAAGGACTGGATGCTTGCACAAGCTTGAATCCTTTACATCAGTTCAGCAAAACATGAAACACATAAAGGTGCCTTTTCTATATGCAGGATGGATTTGCAGAACATACTGGGAAGGAATTTGAACATGATGTTCCCAAGCAGCCCTGGATCAAATGAATGATCACTTAGAAACATATGTGCCTCTTTCTGTCATATTTATGATTTTGGGGCACTCTAAAAGCTAGATAAGTTCTTTCAATCACTTTGCTGCTATATTGAATGCAAGCATTTTTAGAACAGCTGATTCCTGAGCTCTGGGATCAGGACCTCAGATTTCTGTGCATCTCTTTCAATAGTTCACCCCAATGCTGTAACTAAAATACATTGGGAAAGACTGTCTCTATCCTTGTATAAAGCATAAGGATACACATGAACATATTTCCTACAGAAAACATTAAGACCCAACTCTTCTCCTCTGTCTGTAGTCATCGAAAGGTCAGTTGTCTACTCTAAGCTGGTATCCACATTTCCTCTGCAATCTTTAAAGACAAACAGGCAATACAGGGAAAAAATTGGACCACTTATTTTATTCGTCTTACAGTGGGATGAACTAAACTCTGAAGGTTTTATTGGCTGCTAAAACGTAAGCTAAAGGCCCACCATTTTAGACATGTTAAATCAGGCAGGGTAAATCCCATGAATTCTGGCTGTTAACATTCAGTTTCTGTCATTTTCATCTTACAAATAAGTTAAAAACAAATAAAAACATTTACCTGTCTGCTGGCATCCTTTGGTCCTAACTGCAGTGACCATGCTGAAATGACATTGAATCCTTTGACAATGAGGGAATCAGGAAAAAGCGATGCCAAATACTCTGCATTGGAGTCTGGATATTGGTCTACTCTTGTATTATTGCTGACATCAATCAGAATTTTACCAGCAAGTAAATGTTTGAGGTCCCACAAAGAGGTGTAGTGTTCTCTGTGTATGGCTACAAAAATGATGTTTGTTTTAGCTACTGCATCTTCATGGTGAGTGACATCAACCACATGGGGAAAGAAGTCAGCAGCATGTTTAGGGTTTCTACTTCCTACGACCACGTTGTACCCACATCGGATAAGTCTAATGGTCAACGACTTAGCGAAGTCTCCACTTCCAATGATGCCTATTGTGACCTTACTGGCATCCTTGATGCCATTGGCAACATTTGGTAGAAAAGTTTCATTGAGGTTCTTGGGACTCCCCATCATAGAGATTGATTCCATACTTCCAAGACACCAAACCTACAATGATTTCTTTGGGGAGGAAAAAAAAAAAAAAAGGAAAGAGAAGAAAATAAAAAAGAGAAAACAACAGAAGGAAAAATCAGCATCATACAATTTTATGAGACCTCAAAATCCATTAACATCTCTGGAAGCAAAATCTTTGGTTCTGAGTTTCATATTATATTTTCTCCTTAATCAAGTATGTGCTAATCAATTTTGTCTTGCAATGTGTCACTAATAAAAGGAGAAACAAGAAAGGTAAAATACTTGAAGCACTTCAAAAATACAGTTACTTAAGTAAATACCAGTTTTATCATCATGTCCTATTTCCTACCTTCCACTGCCCTGCAATACTGGACCACAAGATAACTTTGTACTCCTGAAACTAATGGTCAATAGAATAATGAGAAGAAACGCGAAGAAAACTGGAAAATAGTAGAATATAGAGAGCACTGGCCTGTGATCAGCATGAGGACAGTGAGTACACGGAAGCTGAATTCCATTAAAAGTTTATGCAGGTTATTATTGTGATATCCTCTCCTGGCCATGAAGGAAGAGATGCAAAAGTCTCAAAGCTACAAATGTCATGGCTACCACCACGACAAACATCCATCTGACATACTCACCTGTCAGCCTGGACAATGGGCTGCCCATGTGGATGCAATGGCAAAAACAACAAGGGAAATTTATCAAGACCTAGTCGTGAGATCACGAATGACATTTCTAGGTCAGACTTCTAGGTCTGGCCATGGATGTATAAGGATTAATTGTGGATGCAAGGGTAAAGGATTCAAGGCCATGAGTCACAAATATGCTTAACAGAATTTTCTATCCAGGCAAGTAAGATAAATCCTGGAGACAAACACATGGGACAGCCTTCCATAAAAAGCTAATGGCAGGAAGCGACAGATTTCATGCAATAATAAAAGAGAAGACAGTTTTAGGACTCAAAGTGAGTGTAGTAAGGGATGTTTTGAAGAGCAGAAGCTAAGGCTTGCAGAAAAATAAAAGAAATACTGAAGAACACTCCTGTGACCAAGAATATCCTTGGTCACAGAACTGCAATAAAGCTGTAACAAAGACATTAAAAACCAATGAAACAACCCTCAGGAGGGAAATCTTCACATGAAACCACAGTTATGACATAAGTAGTTCTGCACTGTTGTGGGGGGTTGACCCTGGCTGGAGGCCAGGTGTCCAAAAAGGTGCTGCTCTATCACTCCCCTCCTCAGCTGGACTGAGGAGACAAAATACCATGAAAGGCTCATGAGATGAGATAAGGACAGGGAGAGATCACTCACCAATTACCACCACAGGCAAACCAGACTCTACTCGGGGAAATTAACTGACTTTATTACCAATCAAAATCAGAGCAGGATAATGAGGAGTAAAACAAATCCTAAAAAACCACTTTCCCCTCACCCCAGGAAGCTTCTTCCTGGGCTTAACTTTATTCCCGATTCTCTACCTCCTCCACCTGTGCAGTGCAGGGAGACAAGGAATGGAGGTTACGGTCAGTTTATCACATGCTGTTTCTGCTGCTGCTTTCTCCTCAGGGAGAGAAGTCCTTCCCCTGCTCTAGCATCAGGTCCCTCCCACAGGAGAGTCCTCTACACACTTCTCCAGTGTGAGTCCTTCCCACAGGCTATAGTTCTTCACAAACTGCTCCGGTGTGGGTCCCTTCCGCAGAGTGCAGTCCTTCAGGAACAGGCTGCTTCAGGCCCCATGGGGTCACAAGTCCTACCAGGAAACCTGCTCCAGTGTGGGCTCCTCCTTCCACAGGTCCATGCCAGGAGCCTGCTCCAGTATGGGCTTCCCATGGGGTCACAGCCTTCTCTTAGGCATCCACCTACACTAGTGTGGGGCTCCTCCACAGGCTGCAGGTGGATCTCTGCTCTACCATGAACCTCATGGGCTGCAGGGGGACAGCTGCCTCACCATGGCCCACACCACAAGCTGCAGGGGAATGTTTAACCCAGTGCTTAGGGCACCTCCTCCTTCTTCTTCTTCACTGGCCTTGGTGTCTACACAAGTTGTTTCTCTCACATATTCTCGTCCTCTCTTCTGCAATTGCAATTACATTTTTTAGTCTTTCTTACCTATGCTACCCAAGAGGTGCTACCACCACCGATGATGGGCTCAGTCCTGGCCAGCCATGGGTCCACCCCAGACGCAGCTGGCACTGGCCCCATTAGACATAGGGTCTTACAGCTTCTCACAGAAACCACCCCTACAGCACCCCTCCTCTTCCTGCTACCAAAGTCTTGCCAGGCAAACCCAATACAACTGTGGAACAGGAATAAATTCTGAAAATTAAGAAAGCAATGAGGAAAGGCAGAAGGAGCAAAAAGAAACCACAAGGTTGCTGTCTTGGGAGCAATCAACAATAGATCACACAGAACCTTTTCCTGAGCCACCATCCAAGAGCTGATATGATGGTAAATAATCATCAGTGGGGGCCTTTACCCAGCCATTGGCTAGTAATACTGCATGTGTAGTGAACAACCTCCCACAATTAAAAGTAGCTTTGTGTTTCAGAAATTAGAGGAAGCCACTAGAAGAATGGGCACTTTTCATTTCAGCTTTGACTAGAAGGTACGAACTCTCTGAAAATGGACTCAGAAGTTAAAGACAGAAAGCAGTATGTGAAAGTGACCACAAAGTCAGTATTCGAAGAAAAGACTCAAAACAGTGAATCCTTCTGGCAGAGGCAGAACACGAAGATTTTTATGCATGCACTGAAAAAAGCATTGACTTTTTCCTTACCATGTGACCTGGAACATATTTAACACATGACCAAACCACCAGTATTTCCTGTATCAGGATGGGTTTGCACCCAGTAACTTGAGGAGAACAGCTGTATTTTCATCAGATAAGAGATATGTCTGGATATGACAGAACATGTCAATCACCATGTGATTACAGGGGCCCATCTCAGTTCGTGCCATGTAACCAGAAGGTGCTGCAAAACTTTGAGATTGAAAGGGAACCCCCACAAGGAAATGGGCTACCAGTACCATTTAACAATGCTGCAGCCCACTTTCAGCTTTAGTCCAAAGGATCCTTGGGAGAGTGGGCACACAGGACTTGCACATGATGAATTGCTCTGGTGAGCTGAATTTGGCCTGCTGGCCAAAGTTTCTCACTGCTTGTTCTAAGGAAAATACAGTGTGAGTAACAGAATCAAACTGACAGAGTTCATAAAAAACCCTCAGGGAACAGGCTGACAAGACTTTCAGACAAGTAATCTAAGAGATGTACAAGAGCAGAGAGCTAGCAGTTACTGAAAGGGACTACATTAAATGTACAATAGCAATTCAGAGGCGAGAGTGTATAAGACTGTCGTAACTGCAACAAGAGACCTTTCCTGACCTGAAAAATCACACAAAAATTTAAAAAAAAAAAAGTTTGTGTGCATGGCTAAGGAGCAGTATAAAAAGATAAAGAGACGGTGCTATCATGTAGGGATAAGATCAGAACAAGGATGGTACACAAGTGAGTTTGTAACTAGTGAAGAAGATAAATGGCAACGAGTCAAAGTTCCATAAATACAATAAAAAGACAAAGGACAGAAGGCAAGGTTTATAACTTCAGAGGAAAAGGAACAAGTTATAACTCAAACAAAGTAGGACAAAGTGTTAAATGTCTTCTTCATTTCAGCCCTCGGCAGAAAAGTTAACTGTGAATAGGTATTAAAAAAATTCCTTTTATGGGGAGACAGATGGTGAGGTCAAAGTGGAAAAAGGTAAGTTAAGAGTAAAGGATAAAGTTAAAGACAAGATAACGATTTTCAAGTCAGCAGACACTTATGAAATCAGCCCTTGATGCTTAAAATGCTGATCAAAGTGACATCTTCAGAACTACAGAGATGACAAGACAGGCAGACTAGCACATATGGCTAAAAGAAGGGAGGAGGACGACTAAGGAAAACAAAGACTTGTTAGCCTAACTTCAGCCCCTGGACAGATTTCTCCTCAAGCTATTGTGCAATCAATTAGTAAATAAATGGGAAGCAGATGATAAGAAGCAGCTGAGGTGGGTTGTTCAGGAACAGATTTCAACAAAACCAACCTTCTTTTACAAACTACCTGATTTCAGAGTTACAAAGTAATAAAAGTGACATAGATTTGACATATGCTCTCAAATTTGCTAAGAGAACATCGCAGAGCTATGTCAGCCAGATGGTGACACACGTGAAAAACTGCTCCTGGAAAAATAACTACTGGAGGAGAAAACCCAACCAACGCAAGCCGGGCCACTGTATTTGTGACCCCCCGCTCGGGCGGGCACTTACGGGGCGCGGGCTGAGGCGCGGGGCTGGCGGGAGGCCGGGCGCGGGCCGGTGCCCCCTGGGCGAGCTGGCGGGCAGCAGCGC
>VZTA01008045.1:65986-86896 GCA_013398855.1 Mohoua ochrocephala
CCGCTGCGACCCGCCCCCTGCGGCCGCTCCGCCACCGCCGGCACCGCGGCCGGGCGGCTCCGGAGGGCGTGGGAGTCTTGGTGGGCGACGAGGTGACCATGAGCCGGCAGTGTGTCCTTGCGGTCAGGAGGGCCAATGGTATCTTGGGGTGCATCGGGAAGAGTGTGGTCAATAGGTGATTTTCCTCCTCTATTCGGCCCTGGTAAGGCCACATCTAGATTGCTGTGCCCGTTCTGGGCTCATCAGTGCAAGAAAATCTACTGGAGAGGGTCCGGGGAGGCAACAAAGATGATGAGGGATCTGGAGCATCTCTCTTATGAGGAGAGACTGTGGAACTAGGCCCGTTTAGTCTGAAGAAGACAAGACTGAGAGGGAATCTCATCAATGCATATAAGTATCTCAAAGGCAGGTGTCAAGAGGGCGGTGCCGGTCTCTTTTCAGTGGTGCCCAGCAACAGGACGAGGAGCAATTGGCATAAACCAAAACACAAGAAGTTCCACTTCAACATGAGGAAAAACGACTTTACATTGAGGGTGGTAGAGCACTGGAACTGGCCGCCCAGGGAGGTTATGGAGTCTCCCTCTGGAGACATCCAAAACCCATCTGAATGCTTTCCTGGGTAACCTGCTCCAGGTTACCCTGCCTGGGCAGGGGTTGGTTAGATAATCTCCAGAGGTCCCTTCTAACCTTAACAATTCTGTGTTTCTGTGATTCTGTGTCAGCACGGGGGGTCAGTGTGGGGAAAGAGAGGGGTGTGGATGGCCTTGCGGTGCCCTCAGCCTTGGCCACTGTCACTGTGCTCCAGCCCCAACCCCTCCGGCCTGCGCAACACTCCCAGCACAGGCAGAGCTGGAGCCGGGGTGCTGCTGACACAGGAGCAGCTGTGAGCAACTGGCCGGTCCCCAGATGAGCTCATGGTTTGGAGGGCAAAATACACCTCCCAGGCCCTGCCCTGCCTCAGCTGCCCTGGCTCAGGCCGCTCTTCAGCAGGAACCCGCCACCAGCTGCCTTTCCTTATCCTCTCCTGGCAGAAGGATGCTGCTGCAACCAGTGCCAGTTGCAGGGCTGTGGGTGAGGAATTGTATGTCGTGGAATGGCAGGGTTGGAAGGGACCCTTAAAGCCATCAGAGTCAAACACCCTTGCAATGAACATGAATATCTTCCACTAGATCTGGTTGTTCAGAGCTCCATCCAGCCTATTTTCAACGATGAGGCATCCACCACCTCTCTGGGCAACCTATTCCTGCATTTCACCACCCTTCTCATGAAAGATTAATTCAGAGGGGGTGTTGGGTGTCCCTGCAGCCCAGAACAGCTTCCCAGGTGTGAGTAGTGGGGAGGTCGCTCCCCATGTTCGCTGTGTGCCCAGTATACTCTGTGCAGGTGGAAGTTGTGCTCTAATTTCACTGTTAGACAAAATGAGAAACATATGGTTCAGCCACATAAAAGCAAAGGTGAGCCCCAAAATCTGAATTTTATGTTGTTTGATATGGAAATTTCCAGTTGAAGACAAACGGAGCTTTTCCCTGAAAAAGCATAGCTTCTGATTTTAACGTCTTCTGACTTACCTAACCAATTCCACCTTTCATTAAGCTATGCTTTATATGTAACAAGGTATAACCCTCAATCCTTTGTTTTTAATGCATTTCAAACTGACCAACCCACATGAAAATGTGTCTCTCATGTTGCAGCAAAAACTGACGAATGCACAGGTGATTGAAAAGAAGCCATATGATGACGCTGAAACACTGAAGGTGTTTCATCCTTCCTCCGTCCTGAACAGTCTTCATCCTTTGTGTGTGCATGCTGACATGTTTCTATAGTGCATT
The DNA here is from genome assembly GCA_013398855.1 of Mohoua ochrocephala. Taxonomy (NCBI): domain Eukaryota; kingdom Metazoa; phylum Chordata; class Aves; order Passeriformes; family Acanthizidae; genus Mohoua; species Mohoua ochrocephala. The sequence goes on from VZTA01008045.1 coordinate 67,816, forward strand.
AACCGAGGACTTGAGCAAAATGAACCATGCAATTAATTCAAACATTTGTTTCCATATATAATCATGATAACCATTCTGTAGAATTTGAAAAGATGACTGTGACACTCTTCTGTTTAGAAGCCATTCATTCTCCTCCCCGATTATTAAATAAGTAATTTTCTTGATGTTGAAAACATATATTTTGAACCTATTTTTTTATTTGGTAAACAGGTGCATGGAAATTGTATCGCTTGATTTTCCAAACTGCATTTTCAGCTCCCAGACACTGAGGACTGAGTTGATACTCCACAGAATGAAACAAAATGGTTAATCCATTGACAGACTACTCAGAACTGAATTGGTGCTTTCGATGGTGAGAACCAGCATTTCAGCTCTTCATTTTCTTGTTCTAATATTCTCCTTTGCTATTGATTCAAAAGTTGTTATCCCAGGCTTGTTTTTTGATAGCCAGTACAGCTACAATTGTATGAGCTCAAAACTTTTAGTCCAACCAACTAATGTATCAAAAGAAAAAAGCAGAATGTTCTTTCCTGCATTATTTTTGGCTGATTCTCTTTATATGCTACTTGATGTGACTCCCGTTACCAGAAAAGTATTTACATGAAAATGGGCATTTGAGTCATGCGCCTCAAAATGATAATGTATCACACAAAATCAGAGCAGTCGCAGTCTTATAATTCTTAATTTATTTGAATTAAACCCTTAATAAGAAGGCTATAAATTGGAATGTTTGTCATTGCTTTCCTGTGGGATTTTTTTAAACATTACTATTGCTTCATAAAGTCTTGAACAGAAATCCGACCTTTAGGAGATGATGCATTAGATCTGTGTTGATTTTTTTAACAAGTAGGGAGCTTTGTTCTTATGCAGGTATATGATTAATGATCCATGATTTGTTACCTGTTTCTTGAGCAGTTGTTTGGCCTGAGAGTGCTGTCTAGCTACGTTTTCATGGGAAAGTGTCACAGGTTCTGCCCTCCAGCCTGCACTATGTAGGGTGTGCCAGCTCTGACCCTGGTCCTTCATTCCTAACCCACAACCCTGTGGATATCATTCAGTGTCATTTCTCACCTACATTGTTCATTTCTTCTCCAGTTATTTCTCCTCTCGCTGTGTGCAAACCTACCTGACTTTAGCCTTTGGCACAGGGGTAAACGAGGTAACTTTTGAGACATGGTCATTTACCAGGCTGTTGAACAGACACACTGACTTGTACATTTAAAAATTAAAATCAAGGCAGTTTGATGGATTTAACTTGTTCTTATGTTTTCCTCCTACCTTTTTGAGGTTTTGCAGTTTGAAAATTCTTGTTTGAAATTGGGACTAAAACAACCACAGCCTCCCTTCCATTGCTGTGTAACTGATCTGTTCAAACAGGAAAAGCATAGAGGGCCCTCTTTTGCATGGAGATTAGCATGAGAGCAAGGGTATATAAACACCTTTTATATACTTAAGCTCTCAGCAAAATTGGACCACGTCCCTTTAGTGAGAGGATGAAATTGAATAGTTACAATTCTCTCAAATTATGTACAAAGATCTATGGTCAGTATAGTTCTCAGATACCCTGTTAAATGACTACCTTAAACAATCTGTTGAAATAGGAGATTATTTTCTCTTAGCAGGTGTTTTTCTTTTTTAGCAAAGTCCAGGGCAGCATTATTATTTCTTCCTTTAAGGGATATAACATAACAAAGGATTTTCCAAATGGCAAATGGAACAGATATTCTGGTTCTTCCTCTTGGCAATGGGAAAGCAAAGCCCTGGGGATTTCCTTGTGGCAAGAGAGGGAAAACAAACACATAAAATTTTACTTCCTATCAGGGCAACAAACCCAAATACAATAATTTTTGGCATACTATGCTCAACACAGCTAATTTTATAACCTAGCAGAAAAATACAGCGTTTCCCAGCCAGGAACATTTAGACCAACTAAATTTTTCTTGTGGCAGCCTGCAATTACTCTAAAAATAAAACTTATACCTCTTACCCATTCTTTGTAAGGACAAAATGGATCTGAGAGATATGTCATTGTTTACTTGAAAAAAAGGGGTTTTCGTGGTTGAAACAAATATACTATTAAAATACTACCACCTTAGAACTAACTAAATGAAGAACAAAAATGAATGGTAAACACCTCAGCGAAAGTCTCTTCTCTTCCTTCACTCATTGGATTTCATCGATTTGTGATGTCCCCTTTTCACTTACTGCCCAGGTATCCCTACTTCTCTCAGACCTTGTAGGATCTGAATTTCAGTAGTCAAAAGCAAGGATAGAAGCACAAACTGAAAAAACTAAAACCATTTAGCTATTCTTTTGAGAAGGAGAGGAGAAGAGTGCAGAGAAGAGAAAAAAGTAATAAAGAAAAAGGAAAGGAAAAAAGAGAGAAAAAAGAGAAAGAATGAAGGAAAGAGAAGAAATGCCTTTATAGAGCATGTTTAATAAGCTATAGTTGAGAATTACTGGCAAGTCATGTGAAACAAGACAAGGTATCTCTTTCTTCCCAAGAGAAATTACAAATTAAGGGTGATTCACCCAAAGTAGAGGACTACTCTACCCCCTCTTCTCCCTGCGCCAAAAAAAAAATAAAAATCCAGGCTTACACTTCTATTTCTAAGGCAATCCAAGTAGAAAAACAGTGAGGATTGTTTCTGATTTTATGATCTATCAGATTAATTTTATTCACCAGAAAGAAGCTGAAGGAAGGAAGGAAACCTTTCCTAGATTTCTCTGACTATGATTTTCCATAGCTATTGTGATGACCAGTTGAGGGGTTTCAGGACCTTTGTTCTTGGTTTCATGTGGAGAACAAAGTCATGTGTGACCTTTCCACTTCTCTTTGAAACAACATTTGCTTTGTGGTGTAACAGAAGGTCAGAAATTTTTTTCTTGATTTGTGGCTGCTCATCTGAAAAGGTATCTACAAACTGTGACAGTAGGTTCTAAAAGTATGATCTTATGCCTGCAATAATTGTTGGACCCAAAGTCAGGGAAAAAATAGATTATGTTTATTATGCAAACAATTGCATCCAGACCAAAGTTTTCAGTCAGTTGATTTCTTAACCAAGACCAGACATACCTCCTTCCTAGTGAAGCATGGATATTGCAAATCTGAGAAACTTACTCAAAAGACAATAATACTTGCCTGAATACTAAAGTAGCTGAGGGAAGCATAGGCTGAATTGTGGCTTGACCACAATTTGACAACCTAAGACTACTGTGTTTTACTTTTTTAGCTCCTTGATTTCAAATTTCTTTCACAAAGGTGCAGACCAGAGGTTTTTCTTGAGAGCAGAAGTGAAAATCAAGATCACAGATGTTTCAGGTGGGAAGGGATCACAGTGGGTCATGTGGTCCAACCACCCTACTCATGCAGGGTTATCCTAGAGCTCATGGCACAGGATTGTGTCCAAATGGTTCTTGAATATCTCCAGTGAGGGAGACTCCACACCCTCTCTGGACAATCTGTTCCAGAGCATGGTCACCTGCACAGTAAAGAGGTTCTTCCTCATATTTAGGTGCAATTTCCTGGGCATCAGTTTCTGCCCATTGCTTCTTGTCCTATTGCTTGGAACCACCGAGAAGAGCCTGGTCCATCCTCTGGGCACCCTCCCTTCAGATACTGACAGACGTGGATGAGGTCCCCCCTCAGCTGCCTCTTTTTAAGGCTGAACAGGCCCAGCTCCCTCAGCCTTTCCTTGTAAGAAAGATGCTCCTGTCCCTTAATCATCTTTGTTCTCCTCTGCTGGACCCACTCCAGGACATCCAGGTCTCTCTTGTACTGAGGAGCCCAAAACTGGACACGGCACTCCAGATGTGGCCTCACCAGGGCTGAGTAGAGGGGCACGATCACCTCTCTCAGCCTGCTGGCAACGCTCTTCCTAATGCACCCCAGGATACCCCTGGCCTGCAAAGCCACAAGGGCACTGTTGGCTCATGGGCAGCTTGTTGTCCAGCAGGACTCCCAGGTCCTTCTCCTCAGAGATGCTGTCCAACAAGTCAGCCCCCAGTGTGTACTGATGCAGGTACTACACTGTGTAGTATATGTCATCATGGTGGTGAAAACGTAAAAATATTTGACATGTAAAATATTTGTAATCTCATTATTACATGTACCTTGTCGTAGATTAGGTCTTCAGTTAATTGATTCTGAACATTTTGTTTCACTGAATGGGATCGTGCTGGCTGTGTGAAATATTCCCTGACAAACAAAAATGAAACCGTAATTCAATAGCAACTTAGCACTGTAAAAGGAAAATCTGTATGTTTATAGAACAATGGAATACTAATTGAGTTCCCAGTCCTGTAAAGAATTATGTAGTTAATTCCACAGATTGAACTGAGACCAACGAGTTGCTACAGATCCTAAGAGTTAAGCAGTTTTTCACTATCAAGGCAATAGCTTTTTCTTTAGAATTTGTCATTCCTAACATATTTTTTCTCCAGCCGTGAAACTTAGAGGAATGTATTAGTCTGAGTGATTCACTCTTGCTGTAAGGGAACATAAGAAACCATACTTGGTCAGACCAATAGCCTATCTAACCCACCAATACATCTTCAAGGGCAGCAAAACAAAATGCTGTTTAAGGAGAGAGTGCAATCTTGGCCACTGTATTTTGTACTCTCCTCCCAAATCCATATTTACCCTAGTGATGTCATAGGGTACATACCTACAAAGCCCTTTTGGTGTTGCTTTAGGGGCTGTTGTTTCTGGATTTGTCTAACCTCCTTTTGAACCTGCTGATTCTGTTTACCTCCACAGCCCTTTGTGGCAGCAAGGTCCAGAATTTGTTCACTGCAGAAAGATGCACATTCTTAATCAGTTGTAAACTGATCTCCTACTATTTCTATTGAATCCTCTCTATTCCTGGTAAGGTAGATTTGGTGAAAAATAGTTCTGTGCTTATCTTGGTGTCCCGGTTTGAGACAAAATTCAGAGGAATGCTCTGGGAGGAACGTCTCCTCTACAGAAGGCAGGTCACAGCCACCCCTCCCCCACCAGGTTCGGGAAAAAATTCCTCAAAGGAAAGTGAAAAAGGGAAAAAAACCTATTTATTTAACAAACACACAGGAAAAGAATAATGCTAAATAATAAAACCTCTTGCTGTGGAGAGAAAACCTGGGAAGATTTTAGAGTCCTTTCCGTGGGTGTGGTCTCTCTCTCTCCTCTCCTCTTTGGAGCTGGGTCGGCTCGGGCCCCTCCGGGCCGAGGTGTGAGGCCTCCCAGTGAGGTTCTGATGTTCTGGTGTTCTGAACAGTCCAGAAGAGAAGAAGAAAAAACCAAAGTCCCAGGGAAACAAAGGAGTTTAACTCTCCATCTCTCTCCTCCGAGAAAAGGAGCCAAGAGCTGGGGAAAGCAGGAAGGTGCTTGCCTCTGCTCTGCCGCAGCAGCAGCAGCTCTCTCTCTCTGTCCTTGAACACAAAACTGTTTTGAAAAGTTCCTCTGGCTTTTTTTCTTTCTCTCGCACCCAATTTTAAAGACACAGAAAGGCACAGGAATCATGTCTGGGCATAGAGCTGCAATAGGGGATACACATCATAAAGTCACCCTAAGACACTTGGTCACTGTCTTCAGTATTTTGTAAATCTTGATTTAATCCCCTTCCACCTTCTCCCCTCTCATTTGAAGAGCTCCCACCTTTTTAGTCTCTTCCTGTAATGCAGCTGCTCCACACTCTGCTCATGTGAGAAGCACTTCTCTGTATTGCTGGGTTAAATTATCAAGGGCTGATTGTGGCAAAACCAAAGACCCAGTGAGGGTCAGAGGAGCAGTAACAGGCAAAGGAACCCCAGCAAGCTGATCAATGAAAATGAAGCCAAATTGCCTACTGCCAAAACCATCCAAGGGGAATGAGCAGATCATTGTCACTGGGGTGAAACCCGCCAGGGTCATCAAGGGAAGAAACTGTTTCCCCTGAATGTAATGTGAACTGAAGAGGTGTTTTTCTAAAGAGATGTGGGACTTGATATGGTATGCAAGGGAAAAAGAATTGTCTGAAAATTATTATTGGCTATTTTAGGGGGATTGTAAGAGTGTGCAAGGCTTACTATGGGATGTTTAGGGAAGGGATCAAAGGTGAGGAAAGGGAGGCATCAAGGAAGATAAGGTTGGAATAGAATGTGAAAACAGAGGGAAGGGGGCATTAAATTACAATTAAATTGTACCCCCCCTTCCATCTCCCAGACTTTCTGAAGGCTCACAGTCTCCAATTGTCCTGTTCCTGCTGATTCCATGTTGATGCCTCTTTGCATAGCTTCATAGCCCCACAATACCCTTTGGCCCGTCATTAATTATCAGGGAATAAATAATTTAAGATGTTCAAATCCTTGTGAATGTACAAAAATCTATTGCAAATTAGAAGGGGAAAGCCGTCATTATTTTAGTTATGGATGACATCTAACAATTGTTAGATTTCTAAACTAAAGTTGCAGAGATACTTGAGGAGCTCTGAAAGTGGCTTGTTTTTTCCAGTTCCAGCTTCTTGTTTATTTTCTTTTTAAGGATTTCCTGTTAGATACTTAGAATATTTTTGAATGAATGAGATGCACTGTTCAGAAGTTATTCTGGTACATGCACAGGTACAGGCAAGAGAGAAGTGCCATTCAGTTTTATGTATGAGTCACAGGACTGAAAAAATAAAGCAGAGAAATAATTAGAGGTGGGTTATATGGCCATTCCTTTAAGTCCAGCAATAAGATACTTCTCAGCATTCCAAGTAATGGAGATATTCATGTGGAAAATTCTTTTTCAGTAGAGTACATTCAACAATAAAATGCAAGCATGTATATAAAGACTGCACATGACTGCAAACTACAAATTTGACCATCCAGTTCAAAAATCCCCACCTTTGCCTCGCTTCTTTTTTAATAGTGGGCCCAAAAAGATGAAATTTAAGGACCAAATACTTCTATCAGTAGCAGTGGTGGTATTCTACAAGTCCCACAGAGACTACACATCTTTAACCAAGTCAAAGACGTAGCATATTTATCTCAGCAATATACTTTCATGCTCTGAAGATGAAATATACATAAAAAAGAAACAAAAAAATACAAAACAACTCTATCTTCTGTTATATCATCGTTATTCAAAGTAGCTGGGGTCTTTTTTATGTTTATAGAGTTTGGTTCATGGATCGGTTTTATGTATTTTCAGTTGACAATCTCTGAAAACGTATTATGCCTACTTAATTAGGCTTAAATTAGCCTCACTACACACATTCAAATGTTAAACTCAATCTACAGAAAAGTTTAAAAAATGATGCAAAAATTGAACCCTGATGCAACTGAATTCAATGAGACTTGTTTTAATAAAAGAAATAATAAGAAAAGAAGTAATTTAGCCATCAGCAACAGAGTATGCTCATGGGGTCAAGAAATCCTGGCACTACTGGAAAAAACAGCAGTGGCAATGATCAGCCACTGCCAGACACTTACAGCAACTACAGCAGATTACATTCTTCAGGGGTGGATTCGGGTGTGTTTTCAAACATTGGTCATTTTGTTTTGCTTTATTCTTTTGAATTATTCCTTTCATGCCATTTAAAGAAAATCAGTTTAAAAGAAATTAGTTTGAATTTCAAAGATGGTTTTTTGACAACACAAAACATTTGTCAAGGGACAGTACTAGAAACTATGGATGTAGGAGAAAAGAGGAGATGTGAGATCATCCTCTCGACAAATGAAACCACACAGCCCGCAGTCACATAGAGGCCAGTCAGTTTCATACGGGTTTTGATGACAATTTCTAGAACACATTTGTGCCCACTGATTCATGGAAAACTAAGAACATGACAAATAAGTGAAGCAAGGGAATAATCTTGCTACTGAAATAGGATGAAATAATGTAAGTTTTATCTTTTAGGAGCACTTGGAACTTGCATTTAGGGCTGGTTTAAGTTAAGCTGCCTGTTTATACCATTCCTCTTCCCGTCCTTCCTACTGACGTATGTGCATGGCTGTCAGGTGAATCAGACCCATGAATGGATCTGGCTGAATCATTCTTGTCTCTGCATTACTTTTCAACTGGATCCAACGCCCTACTCTGATAAACTTCACATCTTTAAAGACGTGCAGAACTGAGAGAACAGAGAAGAGTGGCCAAAGGGAGGGACTGCTTTCAGTAAATGCTGCTGTCAACAGGAATTTGCATTACACAATAGCCAACACAGCCCTGGCTCTAGCTTCCTGAGCAATGATTGTTGCTATGACTTTTTGGGAAGAGTATTCTGGATATGACCTCTCCAAATGAATTTGGCATAAAATTCCTCAGGCCCCTTTAACAATTTGTATCTCCAGAGTTTCAATTCTGTGTGTCTCAAATACATTGGAGACGTGTAGCAACAGAAAAAAGTACTTTTCAGGTCTTGTGGAGGCATTTTAACGCCACTGCCACTAGAATGATGGATTCTTACCCAAAAGTATGCCCATACATGCCTTTCCTCAATGCCCTTGCTATTCTTGAACTTTTCTTGGTCTTTGATCACTATTTCCAGGGATCTTGGGTTTCCCTCCAAAGCCTTCTCTTCCTTCTCACAAATCTCCTCTGAATGCTAGAATATACAGGCAGTCAGTTAAAGGTTTTGTCAGGAAAAATGTAATTTCATTACACTATGAAAGTGTCCATTTTGCTTTTCACATCTTTGCTTTCTTTCCTTTGGAGGCTCCAGGCTCTTCACCAGCATGGAGAGAATGGTTCCCCTTGACTGTTTGTATCAGCAGCTCTTCTAGAGTCTACTGTGCCTTTTTACCGTTTTATCCTGGATGTACATGACACAATGGCAGACACGGCATACATTGAAGCATTTAATGATGCACAGTTTTATAAAACTAATTAGTGTTATACAAATAAGTGCCTAAAATGTGCACACACATTCAATTAATGCATTATAATAGTATATAGGCCTATTAATACACTGAATTTTGAAATAGGTACATAAACATAAATTAAAAGGTACATATGAACTTAGTTTCATTAGTGTTGAACTAAATCATGTCTGCTACAAAGGGAGAAATTAAATACTGTCAATGGCATTTTTCTTCTTAGCTCTGTATAGACCTTACATGACCCTCCTCCCTCACTGTTGTATCTGAATGCCTTAAAAGCAAATCATGGAATCATTTATGTTGAGTCCAACCATAAATCTAACACTGCCAAGCCTACCACTTAAACATGTCCCTAGGCACCACATCTCCATGTCTTTTAAATACCTCCAGGGATAGTGAGTCAACCACTTCCCTGGGCACCCTGCAGACTGGGAAGTGAGTTACTAAGATGTAGTTTACTAAAGACTTAGAAAGCAGGGAAAAGAGTCGATACAAAGTCTCAAATTCTGGCTATAAGCATGGTATAGCTCCTAGAGAAATGGCTAGATGTGACACAAAAAACCTGGCTCCTACTTGAAACAATCACTGGGGAAAAACGTGCTTGAATGTTTGGATGTCATGTGTGATTTTTGGAATAGCTTTTGTAGACTGTATGCAAATTTCATCTCGTAGAAGACACTTCTGGATTTGCCTCTGGGCAGTGCTAGAGAGAAAAGTCTGAAGTGTGTTTAATGTCCCCAGCTGAATGACGAGTGTAAAAGGTCAGTTCGGACATTATGCGATGATCTTGGAATTGGTTTGCCCCTTTAATTTATGTTAGGAATTCAACCCATATTAACTGGTTGAAATGAATTAATTTATGCTATCTTGCACTACCTTCTGTAACAAGTGCATAGAACTTATGACTTACAAAAGATTTATTTCATTCATAGAAATGTAAATGCAAATGCATTGAGAGCCATATTTTCCCTGCTCTGTTAGAAACTGCTTAGGTTAACATTGCAGTCCAGCTTCCTGTATTGCAGGGTTTTGGCCTCTGCCATGCATTCCTGGTTTGAAACATAATGGCACAGATTTCAATCTATATTACACAGGCCACCATGTCCCCAGTTACGTTCACAGTGCTGCATTACATGCAAATAAAAAGGCCAACTTTTAAGTTGCAATAATTGAATGGTAACAACCAGGAAAATACAAAATGTAATATCCCTGTAGCTATTTAATTTGTCTGTTATTTATGTGCAGTGTAAAAGTCCAGAAAAGGACAACAGATTCATTAGCACCATGTAGTACATATTTTTTTTAGGCATATGCTGTTTTCCTGTTTGTTGTAATACCAGAGCCATTACCCATTACAATTCTCATTCAGATGATTCCAGTAATAGGTGGCATCAACAGTCCACGTCCTAGTCAACTCCTGCAGGCGGACTGGCAGAAATGTTCCTGATGTCGGGTGAAAACACTAACTACCAAATAACATATTTCAAAACAGGTACTAAGAAAAGAATTACTCATTTAAAACATCCAGCCGGACCTATGCAACATAAGGAAAGTAGGATTTAATGAGCTTATTAAAGTTATTATGAAAATTTCTGTAAAAGCAAATGCATTTGGAAACCATTTTACATGAGAATCTCACCGAATGAATGGCAAGATTCAAATGTCTATTTTTAATGTTTTTCTTCCAGTCACACAATTGTGCTGGCCCTGGAGTAAACAATAAAACACATTTACCTGATGGAATTATCCCACTGGAATAATTTGGGCAAATAAAGTTTAGCACATGTCAAGGGCTGCAGGCCTAGGTCAAAAGCATGGAAAATTTCCAGCAGCAGAAACAAAAGAAGGTGTTCATGGAATAAAAAATGGGAAATGTTTTATCGTTTCTAGTAAACAGAGACACACCTAGTCCTGGATAAGATGGAGATCTGAGTCTAAAAACTCTTTTCTTAGACTGTGCACAGGCCTCGGGAGATATTTACCTTGTAAAGATCCCTGTAACTCTGCTTGGCCAGTTGTGTACATTCAAGACCTGGCGGGAATACACAGTTTCTGTCTGGCTCATGTGCCAAGGTCCCCATTCTGCAGAGTGAAACATAGGCTGCAGGTGCTAAAAGGGAGTGGGATGATAAATACTCTAGTTTTTGTCCCATTTTAATTCTGAGGTTTAGTGAAGGTACACACATAGCTGTGCAAAGCAGAAAGCATTCCTGGGCTCGGTGGTGTAATCATTTTTTTTACTTTCTGTGGTCATCTGGAGAAATGATTTACGACTGCTTTTGCCTACAAAAGAATTGGGATTGAGACAATGAAACACTTGGATTTTAAAAGCAGTGAGTCAGAAGAAAGAAATCATCAAATACCAAAACACTGAATAGATTAAAATGTAAAATAAATGTTTTCGTTTTCTGTCTTCGAAAACGACAAAAATTGCATCAAGTATCTCATACTCCTGAAGTCAAAAAGAAAAGTGAAAAAGAAACATCTATAGCAAATGTGAAAACAGAGCTCATGAGTGAAATTTCATGGCCTTGAGCATATTTACATACACAGACAGGAAATGTCTGTACTTGATCTACAGTCTGGAAGTTATGCTGGTTTGATTGGTTTGTGTGTTAGCTTCCCAACCACTTCTGATCTTTCTTATCCTCTTCCTAAAACATGGGAGGAGCAGTATGCATTTACAAAGCAGAACCACAATAGGAAGAAAAACTGCAACCATAAACGAGGGTGGCGTATACCAGATGAATTGGTTGGCATCAACCCACTTATTCCAAGCAAACACCAGTGCATGAACAGTGCACAGCAGCAGGGCTAAATATCCCATCTTGCTCTGAAAAGAGAAAGAAAACAGTAAGCTATTTATTTTTCCCAACTTGGCAAAAAAAAGTACTCTGTTAAGCACATATGGAAATCTGGACAAGCCTCGACCAGCACGCTCAAGTCAAAGAAAAGAGACCACTGGCTTTAAACAAAAATGTAAAAACTGTAAGTCAGACTCCAACTGTACCCACTGTAAAAGAAAACGGATGAGGCACATTTTTCAAGTATTGTTATGATACTTAGCTAAAATACATAAGAAGTTACAGGTTATTCCTGAAACACGTTAAATCCTGAATATCTCGATTTACAGATGCCATCTGTATACTAAATTACTGTCGTTCTGTGATGAATTATTCTGAGTTCAACAGCAGATGTATTAAGGGATTAATTGATTACTTGCAAAGAAAAATTGTAAGCTAAATTAAAATCACAAACTCTAGTAAGTCTAGTACTATGGCAAAAGCACTGCACAACTACAGGAAACTCAAGTTTCATTTCACTTACAGTGATAAATTTGGCTTAGCTTGTTTACAAAATTCAGGAGTAAAGAAAATTTACTAGTAATTTTGAGTTTCTTGTCACTTAACAATCTTGTACTCATCAGTGAAGTCGAACACTGCCTTTCCAACTGCTGAATGTACAGAACTCGATTTTTGAGTAATAAGGTGGTTTTTTTTTTAATAAAGTAAGTCCAACACAGAAGTATAACTCTTCTGGGTTTCTTCACCATAGTCTTTCAATACTGAAAGCAGTCGTGCATTTGGAGACTCCCTCCTGACTTGTCCATATTCTCTGTACACCTGAAAACTTATCTTACAAATGATGGACTTCGTCACTAATTGGTAATTATATACTTCAGATCTGCTTTTAAAATATAAATCAAATTTTCAAATGCCAGGTACTTAGTAGGCTATTGAATTTTCAGGTTTTGGTGTTCGAGGGCCCGATCCGACACTTGCTTAACTCTAGTCTGACCATACTGGTGTCAGCAGAACCACCCCTGATTATTATTGCATGTAAGAGAATCGAGAGCAAACCAGACGCTTGGGTGAAGGAAATAGCTGTAGCAAACTCAAGGCGGGCTGGATTTGATTATGCATCTGTTCTAAGATGTCTCTTTCAGAACACACTGTGTCACATGGGAACAGCATTGACTGGTTCAATGCCACCTACTCCCAATTCAGCAGGACACGGAGCATTCAGGGAAGATGCTTAGAAGATGATGGAAATGTCTTCAGCACCAGAACTAAGAAAAGGTCTCGAAGGGACAACTGCTGCTGGTCACAAAGTCAGGAGGAGAAAAAAAAGTAGCATGGGGTTGTCTTTTCTTCCCATTTAATACACTGAACACAACAGCCTGTTCTCCTGACAAAAGAGTAAATGAACATTTCTCGCAAACCAATTAACAAAGAGTACGGAACAAACTTTTACATTAGTTTCACTAACTCCTCTGTGTTTGATATTTCTAACTCCTAATGGTCTTAGCTGATAACACACAGTTCTACAAATGGGACTGATGACGTGCAGTAATGACATTCATGCACACCTGAATGTAATGGAACTCTCTCCAGGTCAAAGAGTGACTGACGGATGGAATTGATGTTATTGCCAACAGGGCCAGCAAAGCAAGTCCCAGAATTCCTAGAGACACATAAATCTCCATTCTCCAAACATCATGTTCAATCCAGGCATTTTCTTTTTTTTGTTTGACCTGCCAAAGAACACCATATTAAAAATTACAGACTGGCACATTTGGCTGTTTGTGTGAAATATAATTTCACTATTTTCACCATAATATTAATGAAATAAGCAAAGAAATACAGTATTTTGGTTTGCTGGAATGTAACTGCTATTTACTTCTGATGACAAAGTCTTTACTATTATCTGTAGAGCTTTTAGAGAGAAGAATTTACACTTCACCAGTGTCTTGGCCCAGGAGAGCCTGATTCTGAGGCTGCCTTCACAGCAAGGATAAATCTTGGTTTTGACAAGAAAAAAAAATACACCTATGGCTAAATACCATATCAGGGAGATTATAACAACAGGAAATATATTAACAGCACTACTTCAAGGAAGTAATTCAGCAGGCCCTTTTAATAAAAGTATCCTGCCAGGGTAGTTGTTTGGCTCTGTTTTTTAAAGAAACACAACTCGGTACATTTGTGATTTTAATAAACTGATGTCAAAGCTTCTCCTGTTTACAACTACTTGCAACAGCACTTTGATCCTGCTTGTGATCACCATGGCATAATATGCCCCAAATATGATCATTTCTGCATCTTGAAGATTGGAATCTCAAGGAAATTTCCAGTAATCCATAAAGTCAGATTACCAGTAAGGCTGATTTCACAGTTTTCAACAGGTAGTTTGACTGTTTACAGAAATCTTAAGAATCTACGGACATCATCATATTGTGCTTTTCATAAAACTCTAGATTAGACTTTGGGGGCAATAAAAACATACATTTGCAGTCTATACCTTATATTGGAATATTCCTAATACTGCAATACTTATGGTACTCAAGGTGATAGGTAAGCATTAGGAACTCTCTAGTCACAGAGGATGCTGGAGAGCTTTGCAAGTCAACTATTGCCCTTGAGTCAGAAGCATCATTGAAATCTTTAACACGGCACTGTGTATCAGTCCAATGGTGAGCTATCAGTATTCACAAATTTAGTTTGTGCAAATACAGAGTACTGTGACTTAGCTCAGCCTTCCTTCCTTTGCTGCTGGCTGATCCACTTTGCAAAGATGTCTAAAAATGTGCTCAGTTTTTGTTGACAGATTTCACTAGTCCAGAGAAGATTAATCTACACTAAACTAATAATGTGACAAAGGCTTAAATGTTCCTGTGAGATACAATTTTGTGCGTTTTACAGACAGAAAAAAATCTCAAATGAAGAAAATGACTTATTTACTATACACTGGTACTGTGATGACTCTTGACTATTACATGCTTTGGCAACTAGGTCCTGCTTCATCCCTTGAGAGTGCTCTCTGGGAACCTACTTCAAAATCAAACAAAGGCAATGAAAATGGTTTTCCCCCATCCAGATTTGCTTGAATGACCAAAACAAAGATTTTCTGAACACAGAAGGCTTGGCGTTTGCGTGCCCATCGTACCTGCTGGAATGCCCAGTTCAGCAGCTTGTATCTGTACGATCTTCTCATTGGATAGCACAGGCTATAGCAGGCGTGCAATGTAGCGAAGAAGAAACTGAGAAGTCCAAATTGTTTCCTTGATAACATCCATCTATCCAGCCACTGGGGAAACCTTTTATACTTGGTGCCAAAGTACAGCTGGAAACCAGCAGCTAATATTCCTGGTAAATACACTAGTGCTAAAAGGGTAATTGAAGTCACTGGTAAAACTTTGTTTATGACAAGGATTGGAATTTTATAGAAAACGTTTTCCTTTCTGGTTATAAAAGGATATATGACATCTCTCATAGAAGTGTAAATAAATGTTAATAATGAGATCACACATGCTATCTTCATTGGCAAGTGCCACTCAGGAAACAGATCCTGCTTGCAGTGCTGTTCTGAAGAGTTTTCAAACTCACCAAAATGGTGTGCTTGATGTAAATCAAAAAGTGCAGCTGCTTCTGATGGATTGGCGACCTGCATATCCACATTCTGGAAGGGACAGAAAGGATATACCAAGTGAGTTCAAGACAAGATTAAAAACTTCATTAACGACAGTATTTGCCATCATGACTTTTACAAAGTACCGCAGTGAAACCATATACAAAACATATGCCCTATTAAAGACAAGGTACCTTGGAAGCATAACATTTCAAACAGCACAGCCAGCACTTGAGCAAGGCACTTGTAGCATAGATTTCCCATTCTTCATTATCTGCAGTGATTTTAAAATAGATTTTAATTCCAGGAAGATAACTACACTGCAAGCAAGGAAGGATTACATTATGTGAAGCATCATTTCAGCTTCTTATTATATAAGTTATAGATTTCAAATGTCAAATTTCAGCTATAGACTTAATGATGTAGCCCAAATAATATGCACGAGAAAGGATTAAAGGACTTTTTTTCTGGACCTTTTTTTGTGTGATGTGGAAAACTTCCTGAGTGCAATATCATGAAGATTCCTCCAAAGATAAATTTTATATTCCTGTGTAAAAATCCCAAATTATTTCTATGGAGTTTTTCTCATCTGGTAAGATACAATTAGCAGCTATTCTCATGTAGTTTTTAGCTGCCCCAAACTTTGTGTATTTTTTATCATGGACTGTGATTAAATTGAATGAGATGTTCTTTATCTTTTTATCTCTTCATGTCAATATTGTGACAACACTTCAGAAATATTCATGATATGCCAGTGTGATGGTAACACTGTCTCCGGACAAAATTGAATCAAAGATTGCAAAATTCTATGTGACATGTGAGCTGCTTTTTAACAGAAACATTACCAAGTAGTGAAGGTTTCCCGTATTTCTTCTTGGCATGATGTTCTGACCTGCGTTCTGATCAATGGCATGATTACCACCTTCTCTCTTCTCCATTGTGGAAACTCCCTGCAAAACAAACACAGGATGTAAAACAGGTTTTGAAGTGCCATACTGGAACTTTGAGGCCTATTTTCCCTCAAATTGTTTTCTTCCTTGTCCTCCACACATTAGCTGGAGAAGGTGCAGGCAAGTAGGGAAAGGAAAAATCTGTCCTCTGGGAACGGAAGAGCTCAGCTTATTTTCTGGGTAAAGCAGAGAATAAGAGAGAGCATAAATCCACAGAAAAAAATTACTAATGAAAAATAATATTTAAGCCTAATACCAGTGGAATAAATGCATTACTTCAGGTTTTTAAATGACAACAAATTAGTTTGAAACAGCTTACAGAAATAACACGTAAAACATCATGAAGACGGATTTTATGAAATTCATGAGACTGGCTGATGCAAGAAGCCCATGGAAATGTGTTGTTAGTAATATGTTTTAGGGTTTAGGATTGGTCTACCTGACAGTCACTCTGAGGCTTTAGAGGAATATTGTCCCTTCAAGATTGTCAAGAAACTGGAGCTTCACTCATGCTGTTCCAAGGTATTCTGGCAACACTCATCACCACAAGTACCAGCAGAAATGGTTCTAAGCTATTAGAGATGACAAAAAATCAGATGCCAGGGAAAAAAAAAAAAGCAAGAGAATTGATAAACTGCAAGAGATGTTTCTGAAAATCTTAGGGTAGCAGGAAAGACAGTATTTTGAAGAGTGTAAAATAACGACAGGGACTGCAAGGACCTTGCAACAGGGACTTCCCAGGTACGCGTCACACTGTTGCACACTACAGGAGGAGAGGCACTGGCACCACGCTACTGGAAGCTCAGAGTGCCATACCACAGGGTGACTTTCTGTGGCAGCCTTTAAAAAAATTACCAGGTGGCTCTTGCATGTCGTTTCCTACTGAACAGCTGAATTACTAGATATTAAACTGTTTTTCTAACTACTGATTCTTTTATATCCATAAATCTTTTGGGAAATTATATAGAGAAATCAGACTTTGACAATTTTCCTTCACTTACTGTGTCTGGTTCCTTCAGTGGATGAGTCTTACAGTCTTTTACTGTCTGCTATGAGGGTTTGCTCTCTGCCAGGCCACCAGGCACCTGAAGCTGAAGTATTCTTTTTTTGAAGTGTTCTTTTCCTTAGTATTCCTCTTTGGATTTTTCCCTCCTGGTAGTGAGCTCTCCCTTTGAGCATAACCTTTCAGACAAGTGTTGCAGAGTAGGGTCAACAAGAGTTCTGTCTGAAGGTCAGGCTGTTAACCCTTTCCTACACCAGCTAATGGTGTAGGAAAAGGTTATCCTTTGCATATCCTGCACACAAGAAAGCATGGACTGATGAAGGGACATTTCTGTGTTTTCCCCCCTATTCCTAGGGCTAGTCCCGACGATTTTATCAAAGCTTTTTTGGGTATCACATATCTTCATAAAACCTCAGATTTTAGAATTTCTACTTCTACGTGTTTCAATATACATAATTCCTAGCCGTTACAATTCAAAGAATAGTTCACAGATAGAACTTAGTATGGTGAACTTACCTAGAAAAAAAACCAATAACAAATACAGTGAACTCCACATCTGTTTTTAAGGAACTCATCTGAAGGGCATTCACTGTAATTGAGGCCTACTTTCTGGCTACCACACTGTCTTAGAGGTCCAAAATCATAATTTAGATTGGGAAGCTCTGTATGGAAAAGTTTGACTCACCCAGTTCTCATGCTGCTATCACTCTTCATTCAGAAAATTTAGAAACAAAGAGTCCAGTATTAGTTTCTAGTTAAAGGTTTATATTGACGAGGATGTAATAAATGATACCATGATGTGAAAAAAGCAATCCATGAGCTAGAATGCCAGCTGCTGATCCTAAAAGCTGATTTATTGGTTCTTTTTGGGATAGAATGTTTAATACAATGTTAAATACAGCATTTAAGGTTTATGCAGCAGAAAACAAGACAGAAAGAAAAAAGAAAGTGTGTGCGAATGAATGCAGGTGTTCTTCCAGACAACTGTGGGTTTCTGCTATGCGACTGCATACAGGGAAACTCAAGTGTCATAGCATTATATTCCACTTGGCTTCCGATACCAGTTAACACGAAATTATTTCCCACTAACAAAGCACTGTAATAGTTTTTGAAAACCCTAAAAAAAGAGCACTTACAGTTCACTACTCAGTGCCTTATAAATTGCCAGGAAAAAGTCATTTAGACAATGTGTCTTTTTGGAATGCATCTGAAGAAAAATTAGGAGTCCTGCAAGAGACAGAGTTAGTCATCTAACTCACAAGCGTTATGAAAGAAAACAGTTATATGAATGTCCATCCTCAGTGCACACCCCTTCTGCTTTGGGAGGCAGCTGTCAACGGCGGTGGAGGGCGTCCCGCTGCAGAAAGCCAAGTTTCCAGCGCTCTGAGTACGGTACTGAATTCTGTACCGAGAAAGCGCATTGTAAAGCTGAACCATCGGGGATCCACACATGTGCAGACATGCTTACCCCGGGAAAACATCATCCCAAGTCATTGAAAGGTTTTCCTGAGTAAGGGGTTTCAGGGCTAGCTCCACGAAGAAAGAAAAATGGGTAAAATAAGCAGGCTATGATAATGAGGAGGAGGTGATGGAAGACGCATGGGATAGTGCCTGCACCTCTCTCTCTCGGCACTATCGGAAAATGACAACATGAAAGTGCTGGGCATAGGCGTCTCGCTTTTCAAGTGCCCGCTGCATCGTAAAGGACGCTGTAAACACCCTGCAAGCGAGTTCGTAATTTTCCCTGCTCTTCAAAAATTCTGCTGAGCTCGGTGGAAAACCGAATGAAAGCCCGGAGGGTGGGAGCCGGAGAGCGTCGCTCGGAGCTCCTCCTCAGCCAGAACGAGACCGGGGCACTCCCCCTTCAGGGAGCCCGAGCCCGCCGGGGGTGCCCGGCCCG
>VZTA01008045.1:87280-294600 GCA_013398855.1 Mohoua ochrocephala
CCTCCACCTCCCCTCCCAGCCCCGCCTTCCGCGCCCATCCCGCTCCCCTCCGCCCGGCGGGTGCGAGACTCGGTGCCGTGCCCCGTCCCGAGCAGCGGAGGGCGGCGGGACGGCGCGGCCTCGGGAATCCCGTCCGACACCGGCCGGCCCAAAGAGCGCCCGGCCGTGGGTCTGCTGGGCCCTCGGCCGGACAAAGGGCGCATTCACCTGCTCCCTCCCCGCCCGGCCGCAGGGTGCAGGAGGAGGAGGAGGCGCCGCCGAGGTGCGCTTCACCCCCCGGCGCCCCTCGCCTCCGCCAGCCGGACTTCTGCCGGCAGCCCCGCCGCTTGTGACGGGGCGCACTGTGGGGTCACAGGACGCTCCGGGGGCTGCTCCTGGCCCGCCGCTGGCCCGCGGCCCTTCGGATCCCGGGAACCCTTCTCCTCTCCTTTCAGTCCGTTCTCTCTTCCCTGCCGGTTCCTCCAAATGTGCCACTCCCCTAGCCTGACAAAATGCTCTATTAATCCTTGCTTCTCATATGAGCAGTCCTCACTTAATTTTTTTTTCCCTTAAAATAACATGATCCTGTACGTTTGGGGTTTTTCTTCTAACCTGTGCTGGCGATTTTGAGAAGGCAGTTGTCTCCTGAAATTTTAGTCACACAGTAGTGTGAATTCATTATCTTGGGAAATCTCTGTTTTAGTGGATATTTTGACATCTAGTGACTTACTGATGTTGAAGAACACATGGCCAGTTCGTCTCAGAAATGTTTTTATACAGAGCTCATTATATCCTCCTGAGGATGTCTTCACAGAAATGATGCCAAGTTCCATGTCTGTGTATCTTGGGAGGGGAGCAGATTTTTTTTTTTCTCCTTTTCAGTAGATGTCAAACGGACGTAGACTCCAGCTGAATGCCACATCTGGAAGAAAAGAGATTGCCTTAGAAGGAATAGAAGACAGAATAATTGTATCTTCTGTGTTAAAACCTTAACTTTAAAAAAATTTTAGTTACCTTCATTAGCATGTTTCTCTGTGCTTTGCATAAAGGCTATTTCCCACGTGTTTTCCATTAGTTGCTTTTTTTGCAAGGGATGCTAACTTGGGTAGGCTCTCACTTTGTGCAAGTGCCGTTTGATTTCCTTCCCTACTCCTTTTTTTTTGCACGGTCTGTTTGGGCTTTGTCCCCGTTCCCATCGGCAGGGTGACGCCTGGCGGTGGGAGCGCAGGGGAGGAGGTTGCCTGCGGCAAGGTGTGCCGGGCGGTTCCTGCACCCCGGCTAAGGAGACTTTGCAGTCCAAAGGGCTAAAACCCTGTTCCTAGTGAACTCCATGGCAAAGCGCTCGGAAGCCCTGGTGTAAGCTCGTGCTATGGGAACTATATTTATAAAAGATAGCTCAAGATGCTGAGAGATTGCAGCATCTGGATAGCCTAAGAATAGAATATACTATCTTAAGGATAGAATATCCTTAAGGTATCCTTAGCCTTTTCATAAAACACGCAAGAGCTGAGCCCCTGCATACCCATTCTGAGAAGATGAGACGAAAAGCCAGCCAAAGTGTGAACCTGGCTATTAAATAAGGACCTGGTAAGCTGTTACGCACAGATGCTTCTGGGGATCTCTGGACAAGCAATCCCCTCTCTAGTCTGCATCCTGAGTGCTATTAGGTGCCTGTCTGTGAGTAAAAATGGAAAGCTCATTTTATGTGGGTGCTGAGAGAGTGGAAATAGATTTAAATGCTAGTGAAATCTTTCCTTTCATGGCTACCCTAAGGCATGACTTCCACGTCACTCAAAGTACCATTTAAATTAGAGTGGTTACTGGAAAGCAAACTGCATGGCAGTCCTGCAGACCATTACATCCAGATGATACCACTGCATGCTCACAGCTTTGAACTGGTATTTATGAGATGTGCTTTGCAAGAAGTCTGAGGCTGAAGGTAGGAAACACCACAGGAATCAGGAGCTGATTCCAAATGAGATAATTTCTCTTGGCACACTCAGAATGGGCATGATGTCACTGACAAGAAGGTAAAGCTGTGCAGGTTTGGCTAGCTCCAGAGGTTTAGAAGAGTGTCAGTGTGCTTTAAATCTTGTAGGAGTTGGGGGAGAAACAATAATACTTTTGTGGTTGCTGAAGTGTGTCAGGTTTTTCCCAGACAACAAAAATACTCTGGTGACATTGTCTTAGCCTGTCTGTGTTTTATTCCTTCTATATTCTGATCAAAGTCTGTGTGTGATGTTGACAAAGAACATGAGGGAATGCTTGATTACATTTTCTGGGGGAAAAAAATATTGCATCATTGACAAGATTGCCAGACAGTTCTTTAATCTCGATAGCACTTTCGTCAGAGTTTTTACGTGGAGAAGTCTGTGGTCAGAACAATTTGTCCGCCTCTGCAACTGCTCTGTAGACTAGAAGTTCTGAGAACAACTTGCCAAATGGCTGGGAAAGTGGTGCAGTGTTCCAGTAACACACAGACCTACATATAATCATACTAACAGTCTTGCTCTGAACTTGTTGAGTAAGCTATTAGTGTCAGCAAGATGACTACAGCATGCCCTTGGCTGACTCAGAAATGGTGCTACAGAGAGGGAACTGGTGTGGAAGGGTGGAAACCATTCCCTCTAATTTAACCAAGTGCAAATGGGCTTGGTTCAGCTGGCTTGAAATGCTTAAATGGTGACTGAGTTTCCAGGAATGGCACTTGAAGGGTTCACTAGAAGCTTCCCAAGATGGTAAAGGGCTCACAGCTCATGCTCCCTGGGGAGAGACATGGGGGAACTGGGCTTGTTTTGTCTGGTGAAGAGCAGACTACAGGATGACATAGTAGCAACCCTCCATACTTGAAGGGAAGGTACAAAGGTAAGGAAGCCCAACTCCTGTTGGTAGTGGCAGGTAAAAACAGTCAGGGATCGCAAATGGCAGTCCACAGGTTCGCATTGGGTACTAGGGAAAAATTCTTCCCTGAGAAGATAGTGGAAGTTGTCATTGTGTCCATCGCTTCTTGTCTTTCCTTTGAACTCCACTGAGAAGGGTGTGGCTCCATGTTCTTCACTGTCTTCCTCCCTCAGGTATGTAACATTAATATGTAACATTAAGAGCTTCCATGAGCTGTCTGATCTCCAGGCTGAATAGTTCCAGCTCTCTCAACCTCTCATTGTAGGAGAAATGCTTCAGTCCTTTAATCCTCTTCATGATCACCCCCACGGAAGCAATTTCAGTGCATCTGTGTCTTGCTTGTACTGAGGAGTCCAGAACTGAACACAGCAACACAGATGAGTCTCAGAGGGGCTGAGGGGAGGGGAAGGACAACCTGCCTTGACCAGCTGGCAGTGCTCTTCCTAGTGCAGCTTAGGACTTGATCTGGTATTGACAGGGGTCTTCCTTTGAGTGGGACAACGAACACAAAATTTTACTGCATTAATGGTTTTGCCCATGAAAATGTGTGAGATGACACCAAGAAGACTCTTGCTCAGAATCCCCAAACTCAGCAGTCTGTGAAAAGAAACATAAAAATGTAGATGCTACAAAGAATCATGTATGAATTTGGAAAACTGTGAAAGAACTTGAAAATTCATTTTGAAATGCTATCAAATCTAACCTGATTTTGAAAATTACAGCCTAAGAAACTGCAGTGTTGGCTCCTAAATAGGAGTTGGGAATGGAAGTGGCAAGTGCCCTGTGTTCGTGTTGTGAGTAGGAGTTGCAGATGCAGCTGGTAGAGAATGCTTGTCCCTTGTGGACTAAGGCCATTTGAGAACAGAGACATCGGATGACATATTTGGTTTACTGTCATTTAATAAGCTCCTTTATCCAAGGGAATATGTCAGAAAGAGATCAGATAAGCAGACAACTGCTGTATTCCCTGCTGAACGAGTATGTAGTAAAGGACCAGCTGTTCTTAGTGAGGAACATTGTTAAAGTCAAAGAAATTTCTTACTTGGCCTGGATTAATCACACAAATTCTGATTCAAAGAAGTGGCACTCAAGCAACTTGAAATAGTTGAATTCCTCTGGAGGATTTAAGTCATCAGTGCCAAGTAACGGGAAGCAGAGGAAAATAACTACAGTGGAAAAACAGAGAGGCTCAAGATTGTTTGAGAGGGCTGTTCAATCTTGTCCAACATGCGTAAGAAACGAAATTATGTACTACTTCTCTTGAATTATGAGAAATCAACAAAGGCACATGACGCTCAAATAATTTTTTTAACAGTGATACTTTTAGACATTGTTGAAAGTACAAGTAAAGACCACATGACTGCCACAGTTAAAGTTCAATGAAATGAGTTTAAAAACAACTCAGAGTAGAGGAGAATAGCAGTATTTTATTTTCCCATTCCCTGTAAAAAATTACCTTCTGGACTTCAAGTATATAATTTATAGACAGATACAGAAAGCACTTCCATTCTTAATTTGTTGAACTAACACCTTTCACAGCATTCCTTTCTGATAATGCATGTTGTTTCTTAGAAGCAACACAAAGAATTTGTTTTATGTTTAAGAAAAAAGTTTGATTGAATCAGGCATAGCGATATTCTTTGGGTATAATCACATACCCTTAAAGTAATGCTTGCCCTTCCCAGTGTGTTTGTCATTTTCGCTTACATAACATCTAAAATTGTACCGTTATCCCTTGAGGCAGCTGTGGTACTTCTCTGTGGTGTTTTGTTGATTTCAGGATTTTACCACACACATATCACTGGAGTATAGAGCTGGCTGCCTTAAAATACTTATAATTGTGAAACCAGTGATAATGAAAATAACAGTAATTTATAAACAGATTAACAACAACAACAAAGCCACAACAACCCTGAAGCACTCCAAGGCTGTGAAATGTAAAGAATACAAGGGTAGGAATAGACTCACAGGGAAAGGGTTACTGAACAAAGACCGAATATTGGTCATGTGGGGTTTTTTGTAGGAACCTTTTTACCTAAATCTGATTATGTAATAGCAAACAGCAGTGATATAGTTTCTGCTGTGGTATAAATGGGTATTCGTTACCTCTAATTGTTAAAAAAAGATAATGTTTTACAGTATTTCTACAAGAATCCTTTGAAATTAAAATGCTTTGGAACATATCTTGTGAAAAAGTGTGGCTTATTGCTCATATCTGTGGCTCTTTGATGGATTTTGTTGGGTGGTTGTCGTAGTTTAACGCCAGCCAGCAACCAGGCTCCAGGCAGCAGCTCCCTCACTCCCCCCTCAAAGGAATGGGGAAATGAATTGGGAAGATAAATGTAAGAAAACTCATGGGCTGAGATAAAGGCATTTTAATAAGTAAGAAACAAGCTATGTTCACAAGCAAAGCAAATCTCCAGGAAAGTAGGGCTCCATCAAATGAGCATGACTTGGTAACTCGGGTGACAAATGCCATCACTCCAAACATCCCCCCTTCCTTCTTTTTCCTCAGCTTTATACGCTGAGCATGATGCTGTATGGTCTGGGATATTGCTTGGGTCAGCTGGGGTCAGCTGTCCCAGCTGTTCCCCTCTCAGCTTCCCGTGCATCCTCAGACCACTCACAGATGGGGTGGTGTGAAGAGCAGAAAAAGCCTTGTGTCTGTGTAAGCCCCACTCAGCAATAACAAAAACATCTCTCCATTATCAACACTGATTGCAGTGCAAATCCAAACCACAGACCCATGCCAGCCATTGTGAAGAAAATGAACTCTACCCCAGCCAAAACAGCACAGTGGTTTAGGAATGGCTTTCTAATGTCATACTTCCCATGAGGAGTAACAAAGGCATGTGCTGACACAAAATTGTCAAAATGTTGTAGCATCCCTCCCACAATCATGTTCTTTCCCTGGTCTTCTACCTCAGAAATTGATCAGAAAATCTCATTCCAATACCATATTTTAAAGTCCTTACAGTTTGTACGGAATTTTTTGGCACTACACCTACTACAAAAACCTACAGTTTTTTTTTCCTACCCCCTTGGTGCCTACAAACCACAGTCCTTGGTGTCAGATGGGGTGCAAACACAAACCATGGGCACCGACACCTCTGCAGGCCATGATGTAGGTTCCACATTCAAAGCAGTAGGAGAGAGGTGATGCAAGCACATGGGGAGGAAGGTGAACTGAACATGGTTTTAGGAATGTAATGAGAGAGTGATGGTTTGGATGTCAGGCTGTGGTGATAACTGTCCAGTGTGAGGATAGCAGTCTCAGCTGCTGGATGCCATTGTAATAGCATCAGCTTCCTAATTTTAAAGAGGGATTTGGAAGAAGACAAGGAATTGGCTTTGTCAGAATTTATAAGTAATTTCTTGGTTACTAAGATGTCTTTGTGAATTGAGCAGGTGGGAGAAATCCTTAAAACACTATGTTAGGGGTACCGATGTACTTAAAAAGACCCTAAGTTTGTCAGACAGTTGTTAGAAATTTGATATGATCTAAACAATTGTGGAACAGAACCTGCTGATGCATTCGAAATTACTAAAATACTTTAATCAAGTAATACCATAATTAATTTAAATAAAGCAAAGTTGTCTGCCATCCAATTTTGGGAAAATACTTTTTATGTAGAACTACTGCATTAATACATTTATTGTGGTTGACTGGCAAGGGAATTGTTGCTCACATGCAAAGACTGACAACACAGTTACACATATGTCTTCAATATGGAAATAACTGTGCTAATTAGAGCTTGTTAAATTGGATATTTTGCTAGATTTGGAATTAATTTTCAACAATTGAAGTGCTAATATTGATATTATATATAAATTGTAAGTTCTTACTGCAAATTTTAAAATTTGAGCAGTTTTCTTATTTACAGAGGAATAGACCTTTTTTTCAAAACTTAATACTGGAAATCTGGTTTAAGATTCTGACTGTTCAAGAATACTGTCCATGGACAAAATTAAAATGTTCCTGCCATCCAGAAGCACTATTCTATGTGACTAACTTCACACTACAAACAACGCTAGATAGCTGAAGCTAATTGTCAGAAATAATCCAAGAGATTATATCTAAAATGAGATATTTGTTTGGACTTATTCCCACTGCCTGGGGCACTGGTCTACTCTAGAAGCAGAGCAGGGACTCAAAAAATAACTGGAGCAGGAAATGAGGCAGGGCTGGAACAGACAGGGAACTCAAGCAGAGCAAGAACAGCAAGCTCTAGCATGCTGCAGGTTCCAGAGAAAAACTGTAAGCTTCCATCTAACAGCCATCCCATCAGAAATGAGCTTTGCAGGAGACACAAAAACTGGGTGGAGTGGTAGATGTACCAGATGGTTGCGCTATCATTCAGAGTTGCTTCAGCAGGCTGTAGAAATGGGCCAATGTGAAGTTCAGCTAAGTCCTGCACCTGGGAAGAAATAAACCCATACACCTGTTGCAGGGGCTGAACCTGGTGGACCGACTCCAAGGTTTAAAGATCCCCCCTTAATTCTGTGAGAATGGCTCTTTCATCAAATCTTGTGATCCTATGTAGATCCCCTATAAGGATGTAATCCAGTCCCCTGCTCCGCCCTCTCCTTCTCCCCACTGGCTGTTGTTGTATTACCCCACTCCCTTCTGGACTCCTTTATAAAGAAGTTTGTCCTGATGGGGATTGTGCCCCTTCTGTCACTGGACCCCCTTCGAATAAACCCATCGGAAATCCATATGGAGGCCGCCTCTCTTCCTCTGGTTGTGCCTGGGCAAGTTGGCCCTGTGTGAGAGTGGCTGTGTGCTTCCATCGCACGGGTGAGAGAGAGCAAGCCAGCGAGTGTGCCAAGGAGCACCGCCGGGGAGTTCCTTCGCTAAGGACCCCTCTGGAACAAGCAGCAGCTCTCCATCTTCCACCCACACGGCATTATACACCAGAACAGGCTGGTGGCCCACCAGCTGGAAAGAAGATCAGGAGAAAAGGCGTTGGAGGTCCTGGGGAGACACCAAATGGACATGAGCACCCTTGGAACAAAGAAGGCCATCAATCTGCTAGGCAGCAGCAGGCAGAGAATTGCCAGTGTGTTGAGGGAAGACGTTCTCCTTCTCTTCATCTGTCAGTCCACATCTAGAATGCTGTGTACGGTTCGGGGCTCTCCATACTTGAATGAGTCCAGCGAGGGCTGACAAAGACAATTAAAGGATTGGAGCATCTGACATAAGCAAAGATGGGCTGCATAGCTTGGAGGAGTGAAGGCATGGGGATATTTTCTCTATGTGTAAATACCAGGGAGTAAAGAAGAGACAGACATTTCTTGATGACAGAACAAGAGGCAGTGGGTACAAATGGAAATGCAGGAAATTCCGTTTAAACTTAAAAGGAATATTCCTGATGAGCTGTGGTTGAGATTGCATTGATTGTGAAAAGACTGAGGTCAAACTCCACCCTAATGACTATGGATAGTTTCAGGAACTGGACTTGAGAGTGCGCTAACTTGAAAATGGAGGTTGAATGATGACACAAGAGCTCGATGAGAACTTTAAATCCATATCAGAGGAAGTGTAGTCAGAAATCTCCTTTTGGGTAGGTTTTTTGTTTGGTTATTGCCCTTACTTGAAGTCTAGAGTAGAAGTCTGGTTTTCTGCTATTTTGCTACTTACTTTGGCATGCTTGTTTTAGTAGAGTTGTTTACCTAAGGTGACTTACCGTTAATGGTCCTCTGAAAATTCCATCTCTGCCAATTCTACTTGAGATCTCAATGAAAATGGAGGCAAGGAGAGTGTAGTGAAAGCAAAGACAGACACTGACGTGGATTTAATCATTGCAGGCTGACAAATTTAAGCTTGGCAATTGCTTCGCAAAGAAATGAGAGTCAAGCCAGAAGGTCTTTAAACTACTTAGTAGAAAAATTGCTTATATCTTGTATCCTATCTAGTTTCAAAAACAATATTAGAAGATGAAACAGTGTAGAGAAACCCAGTCTGAGCATTAATAAAGAGCTGCAAAGCTAAGGAAACAAGGTTTTCTTAAAATGATTTATTATTGTAGTTCTCTGATTGTCAGTACGGATCTGGTGTAAACTACAACCTGATTTTTTTTTTTCCTTCCTAATCTGAGTCAGCTGATAACATTGTCCTGACTTACTTAGTCAACAGTTCATGAAAAAAGTAGAGACTTCAAAGACAGGAACTATGCTCCTAAATATTCTGGTGATCTACAAGGGGTTGAGTGTTGCTATTTATCCTTTACTCTCACTTAAGAGATCCTCTATGATTACAAGAACTTTTTCTTATTGCCTAAAACAGCTGTCTGGAGCTTTATGAATTCCATTCTGCAAGGCATCTATCTAACTTTTAGGTGTTGTGGTACTTTGCAAGCCTAAAAAACGGAAGTAGGCTGATATGCTTAAGGATGCCTTCGTGTCTTTGAGGAACTTGCCTAATGACTGCTGTAGTGTAATGACTGCTCAATGAATATTCTTTAATAAACTGGTGTGGTAAACTATAAACCTTTTATCTTTGTCTGTAAGAAGATACTCCTTTTGACTGACTCATGACTAAATTGTTCCCAGTTCTACCAACTACCAATTCTTGTAAATTTAGACCTTTCAGCAAAACAAAAATCATCCTAATATACAGTCTCAAAACACAACTTAGAGGGGAAAGTTAAAATAAAGTACTCTGAATAGATGTAATTTAGTATCCTTTGTGTTTTATAGTCTAGAGTGTTACTTAATTTTGGGCTCATGAGTGCTATTTTATGTTGACAGAAATTGAAAATCCTGATTTTCATTACTTATCCTGACTATCTTGTTTAAAAGTAACTCAAATAATGTGTTTTTATATTATGTAAAAGTCACCGATATAAAAATAGTTGAAAGAATTTATTACATTTCAATAATGGTGCTGGTAAAGTTATAAAAATAAATTATAGAATTTTTTCCAACTTTGGTTATATTCATACTAAGTTCTGCCCTATTATTACTGCTTTGATGCCGAAGAAAAAACCCAAATTCTTGGTATGTTTTTTGCACAGTAAATTTGTATAAAGCAAGCACAGTTTTTTGTAACCCTAGAAAAAATGACAGGTCAGTTTTTTTTATAACGCCTTTGAAAGGAAGAGAGGTGTAACACATTTAACAGATCAGTAGAGCAAAGTAAAATGGTCAGGAAATAGGTTCTTTTGGTAATACATTAGTTTCAAATGCAAGTTCACACAGAACATTTACGTGTTGCAAGCATTTTCATAAATGAGTTAAATACTGTATCAGTGCTAGCTGTATATACATACAATTGTAATTAAGAAAAGGGCTAGAAATTATTTAAGAGGAAAAGAAATACTCTTTTCCCATATAAGTCTTTCTTCCTGCTCTAAAATACAGTTATATTATAGAGTCAGAAGTACTAAATGAAACACTGAAGCTGTTTGCTATAGAGTAGTGCATGTGGGTTGGAATAAATGGGACTGCATTGAAGCAGAGAAAGAAGCTGGCTTGTATTTAAAATTAAATCAGTAATTTGAAAATGAAAATGATTGGTAGTGGTGCCTAATTCTACTGTTGTGGAGTTGATTCAGCATCACACCTGCTTGACACTAGTGTTGTGTTATTGTTGGTGGAATTGTTCCTTCTTTAGCATCACAAAAGAACATGGCTTAACCCTATAGAATGCCCTCTGTGGAAATTCCTCAGTAAATTATGGGACAATTTAATTCATATGTTAGATAACGGAATATTCCATGCTGAAAGAGGTTGTGGTCCTTTAAATATTGTATAAAAATACTCTTAGTTTTACTTTTACCCTTGAGTAGCAGCACTTTATAGTGTAATACACAGGAGCAAAGTTAATCCATATGCTGGCAAGCCCTTTTTCTGCTAGAAAGGCTTTCGAGTTTTGATGGCATGGGAAATGACAAAACTCTGTCATTAAATAGCTTCTCCCTTTACTGCCATGCTGACCACCTCTACTTTCATTCACAAATTCATCTCGCTATCTCTCTGAAACACATAAAGTTATATTTTGACTCAAGGGAAGAAACAACAGCTTCCTGTATACTCTCTCTCCTCATCCCAGCTGTTGACTTATCCACGTGGCCAGCTGTTTCTCTGTGACAACCTTCCCTCTTCAGAGCAGCATACTTTGGAAAATGTAAGACATTACTCTGTTTCTGGAAAACAGCTTCTACTCTCCTCCCTCCATTCTTGGCCAAGTTCTGTGGCCTGAGGAGTAAAACCTCCATATCAGTGTGGGGTTTTTTGTTTGTTTGTTTAGTTGGTTTGTTTGTTTTTTTCTTTTTTTTTTCTCGATGTTGTTTAAGACCAAAAATGGACTGAAGAACTAATTTCCATTGTCCTAATTCAAATGTTTTATTTTATCTGGGAGAAACAGGAAACTTGGATGTGGGGGACTTTGTTTTGAGAAAAAACTGCATGAAGTCCTCTAGTATGATAAAGAAAAACACTGGGTGAGGAGAAATAAACAAATACTCACTGTTGGGTCTTATCTTGTTTGGGTTCTCTGAAAAGTCCTTTTTTGTTCACCTCCAGTACCACTGTTACTAAATTAGCTACAATGCCAGAACATGCTCATACCCTAATACAGCCCCAAGAACTTCCAGCTTGCAGCAGCCAAGCTTTTGGCTAGTGATGCAAACTAGCACATAGTTTTTGTAGGGGTGAAAGCCTGACCGAAAGGTCGTTGAGGTCAGGGGCAGATATTTTGCCACTGACTTCAACAGACTTTGTATCTGGTCCTTTCTAAGAAGCTGTTACACCAAAAGCTCCAAAATGCAGGTCGGTGTCAGACTCAATGCTTGCTTTCCTTTGAAGCTGAGCACTAGAAAGGAGCTGTGATTCCATGGTGAACATGCTCAGTGCCTTGCTGACACTCAACAGAGGCACCTGAGATACAAGGCTGGGTATTGTTTTGGCTCCCTGGGTATTTTTTATTTCGTGTTTTGCTGCAGTGTCTCATGTCTGCTATGCCCTAAGAACAGGAACATATAAAGTTACCATAACTCAGTTGGTGTTCGATTACTTGTTAAGCTGCTGTCAAATTGTAACAAGGCGTGAAGTCTGAGCATGAATACAACTACCACTCCCAGCAACAAATGGGAATTAAAATGTAGTATCAATTATGGTTTTTATAGCAGGAGTAAATCTGTTTTAATTACTGAAATGGGTTAAGTCATGTCCAACAAGAATAAAAATGTGGTGAAAACATCTATTTCCTAAACTAACAGGATGACATGAAACAGCCTTCCTGAAGTAATAAACACTTAGAATTAAGCAATGAAATCTCTGTAATTAAATACTTCATAAGGGAGGCCTAAACTTACTGTGAAAGAGACAGCAAGGTGAAATAAGTAGTAAAGCAAGTGAATATTTTCACTGAGGTTATTTAATTTTGTTTTTCATTCATTGATTGTTTCTACAATAGGTGTTTACTTTGTAAATCCACTATGAAGAGAAGTTCGCCAAGTCATCAAGGGTGCTGAAAAGGAAGGTGCCAGCATGTGAGCCAGCATATGCTGCTCATCAAACTTCTGACAAATCCCAGAGCATAAAAGAGATAATTAATGCTGGAGGGAGATACCAGAATGATATCTTCCATGATGCTCATATTTTATCTGGATGAGATGTACAGAAGTATAAACTCCAACACAACAGTGCTTCCCAGCTACCTCAGAGTATCTGTTTTCTCAGCCGAATGTCTGTCCCCTGAGCCAGATGCTGCCCGTGGGTAGTGTCCTGAGGGAGCATTTTTAGAGGGGCTCTCGTGTGGTTGGTGGGAGATGCAAGGCAGACTGGAGAAAAATGTCCTGGAGTAGGACTCTGATGACTTCCTTCTTGGCCTCTTTCGACAGCTTTTTGGATGACTTTGGAAAAGATCACTGCTTTGTGTGTCTGTTTCCCCTCTTTAACATATGGATATTCATCCTGATATCTATGAAAATATTTTGAGGTCACTAAGGGCAAATACTACGGTACAGAAGGAAAGTAGCAATTGCTATGCTTGCCAGTCTTGGGATGTGCTAAATTGTAAGCCTGAGACTTTACTGAATCTGTAGCACCACTCTGTAGTTACTTGTATATACTCTCCCTACGGGTTTACACACTTCTTTCCCACATGTTCCTTATTCTTACCCAGTTGAATAGAGAATACGTATCTGTGCTCAGGGTGTTCTGGGTTCTTACTGATTTCAATTAATTCATGCACTTTGTGGCAGCCAGACGGTGGCTATGCTGCTTCCTGACCGTGTAACATTTGGTTAATGAAGGAAGAGTTAAGCCCTTGAAAAATGAGCAGGTGAACTCTAGGTCCTAAAGGCAATTGGTCTCAGCATATGATGGATACTTGACTCTCTTTTGTGGAGGTAAAAGCTAAAATAACGTTTGTCTCTCTTGCATGAACTTTTAAAAAATGATTTATTAGAATGTAAAATGGTTTCACCTGGAAGCCGATTTTGGGTAATGAATCCTGGGAATAGTGGATGAGTTGGGTGGTGTCTGTGAGCAAAGGCTGTTAGGGATTAGGAATGTCTGATGCTCTGCCACTATGCTGCACATGTTAGAACAGCCTTAAAATTATTTTATTACCAGTCAGAGCTGGTGTCGTAAGAACCATTCACTGCATGGAAATAATAGAGTGGATGGTGACAGCCGTTCATCCTCTTGGCCTTTTTTTGTGTTTCTCTGCTGAGACTACAGGAAATAAGTGCGGAGAGGTGACTGCCAGTCCCATCATTTCTGAGGCTCCGCAATGCTGAAGGCCATTACAGATTACTTGAGGAATCAACAAATGTAATAATATTGTGCATTTTCTTTGGAATGATAAATACTTTGGTCATGAATAAAACCTTTACTATGTGTCTTTATACAGTAAAGTCCTCTCCAGTTGTATTTTAAGTGCTGTTGCTGTTTAAACTTTACATTAATATATTTGTAATAATAATTTATTAAATGTTATGTATGCCTCTCTATGACACCAAGCAGCCTTCATTGTGAATTGGGATTATGCTGTACATTAACAAATGTGAATTCTAATAATGATGAAAGAGTAGCTAAATATCAGAAGAAAACAAGTATACAGTGGGAGATATTGATCTATGGAGAGAAAACAAGTAGATACTAGCTCTTAAGTCAGCATATCCAGAGACACTTTATAAATTTATGTTCAGAGTACCTCAGGAGAGTTGTGAATCAACAGCAGTGAACCTTTCTGTAACTGACTTCAGAATAAAATAAATTTGGGGTTTTCTCTTGTCTGACCTCTTTTCTTTTCTTTTCTTTTCTTTTCTTTTCTTTTCTTTTCTTTTCTTTTCTTTTCTTTTCTTTTCTTTTCTTTTCTTTTCTTTTCTTTTCTTTTCTTTTCTTTTCTTTTCTTTTCTTTTCTTTTCTTTCCTTCTTTTCTTTCTTTTCTCTGTTTAGACTCTGAAAATGTTGAGACGGAAAAGTTGTATTTGTATCATCTTGCACATTCTGATCTAGATATGCTTTTGGATATACTGGATATAATTTTTTTTTTGTTTGGAGGGTTGGTTTGTTTGTTTGTTGCATTGCTATTTGTGTATTGCTTTTAAAAAGTAAAAATATAAAAATAATTACAAAAAGAAAAGCCATAAGAAAAAAGTTTGACCACAAGGTGGCAGCGAAGACACGCAAAATACGCAATCCTACATTTCAATGGAAAACAGTTTAAAAGAAAAATCTAACTCGCCTAAGCTTTAAGAATATTATTGTTAAAAAAGTTTCCAGTTAGGCTGCACGTTAATGCACCCTGAAACTCCAAAAGAAGTTTGACTTATTGAAGTAGCTTACTGCTTGATAAAACTCTGCTGTTGACTCATGCGGACTGAGTGCAAGACAGGAAAAGAATGGCTTTGCCTTGTCGTTGTCTAATGCTCAGAGAATAGATGACAGAGGGCTCGGATGGCTCGGATTGAAATGGAAACACCCAAGGCATTGCCCATCCATCATTCCCAGTGCACAACCTACATGGCTAAACAGCCTTTCTTTTGCTCCTCCGATTCTGGCTCTGTTTGAGAGCAAAGGAGGAGCCAACATTGACTTCTTTGGCCCATGGTAAATCTCTGCATGCTGTGCTGCAGGCCCGAAGGGTGTTTGGTTCACCAGTGTCTTTGGGGCACATCATTTTTGGCCTTTCCTCTGCTGTGCCTGCCTAATGTTTATCCAGTTAAGTAACACATATGACATTGCACTCTTTTGCTCCAGAAACCGATTTTGTCTTAAAAAATTCTTTCCTTTATTATACTTATTAGTTATGACTGTAGCTAAATAATCTAGTTGTGCTCTATAGAAAATCATAATTAAACGGATAACTTCTTCCTCAAGTAGTATTACCCTAGGGCTTAGTTTCCTTTTATGTTCTTAAATTGTTCCTCACTTCAACAGAAACATGAAATTTGAAGAACACACACATGTATATTAACGTCATTGCTGAAACACTCAGATTTTGTTTCTGGGTTTAGCCCGTTGGCAAGGTCGAATTCCTTTAAATGTCTTCTGTTAGCTCCGTGTATTTTCCAATGCATTTTCTCCTGAACATTAGTCAAATATATTATGGAAAGTAGGGGCAATATATATGGTGAAAGACAGCTTCATTTATTTGTATGGCTGCTTCTCACAACTTTTAATCCATGGATCACTTGATCTATAAGACATCAAAAACTTGTCTTCGGAAAAAAAAAGTTTTCAACAAGTTATGATGTCTTCAGCATAAGTAAGCAAATAAAATAGTGGGAAATATGAATTCAAAAGCAAATATTTAAGATTTGGCCAGATTTTTTTTTTGGTTGGAAATTAGAGTGCATTGTGAGCACCCTTTTTTTACAAAGCTGTAAGTGGTTCTCCTTGTGAAAAGAGGTTAAACAACGCTGTTAGCCAGTATCCTACTGAATGTGTGATCCAGCCAGCTTAAAAACTGACAGCCTGTCCTCTGGGAAGCTGCATCGCTGTGTGATACATTTCTTTGCAAGGGAATTTTCATGCCATGCAGCCCGGATTTACTCGGCATCACATGATGTTCATCAGGTCCTATTATTTTTTAAGCCTGAAATAAGCTGGAAGTAAAACCTACAAATGCTGCAGTGTTTTATGTGTTGTATTCTTAAAAGCCAGTGGATAATTTGTGTAGGTTAATCCCATTAAAATTAGAAACAAATTAGCTTGACATTGAGGATGGGAAAATCAATCCTTACTTTACTGAGAGCAATCCTTTATTTTCCCATCAGAAATTGGAAAATGCTTTTCCTGCCTTCCCAGCTTTCGGTATATGTGTTTAAGAATTTTTTTTCTTCTCAATACAGTTCAAGACAACCAGGGGAAACCACTGACGTGAGATACATTAAATGTATTTACTTGACTCACATATCTTTCTGAATAATAAATTTTCTGAATTTATTAAATGAATATGCCACAGAGCTTGTGTCGTTTGGTTTTCTTGTTCTTCCAAGGACTCACAGCTGTAGATTTCTTAGATTAGCTCCGTTTGGAATGTTTGTGCAGTTTTGATGGCAATTGCAAATACTTAGTTAACTTGTCCTAATTAAATTCTTTGCAAACTGTTGATGAACCCTGAACAGATGAAATAAAATCAAGGAGATAGAGACATCATAAACATATAGCTGAGTACTTGCAGAGACCAACACATGGAAATTTTTTAAAATTCATGCTGTGAGGCGTCTTTTGAGCTATATACTTTAAGCTCTTTTTTTTTTTTTTTCCTGTGTGTGTGTGTGAGTGAATCAATCAGAGTAAAGGTGTCATATAAAAGTCTTAAGTAGCTACCTGGGAGTATTGGGGTGGCTACTGAGAAACTCACAGCTGTTTTGTAGTCAGTAGAGCTGCTTCCCCACTGGAATGGGTGCTGGAAAAGCCTGAATGTGGACTTGCATGTGAGATGGCTGTAGCCTATTGCATTAGCTCTGTGTCTATCAATGTGGTGCTCCCTCTGTGCTGTGTGGCGTAGAAAAAATTGCAGCACTGTTGATTTGGCTCCCTGAGATGGGACTTTTTATTGTGGATCTTCTGTAATAGCAGAGTTCTCTTGTCTGATTTGGCTCTAAGGAAATCTATGCCCCCTCAATGGCATTAATTTCAGTCTCTCCCCTGTACTGCTGTTATCACTGCTGCGTGTATGGAGCTCTTAGGATGGAGGAAGGATGTGCTGTGTGCTTGTCCAGTTGAGGCTGGAAAGTGACCAAGGGGTTGGTTCTCCCCATCAGGAGGAAAATCAGTGCTGAAATGAGCTCAGATTCCTTAGTGGAATTAAGGAAACATCCCCATGTTCCTGACAGCACCCTTGCAGCAAATGGAACTCCTACCTAGGTGAGGGCAGGTCCCATTCTGTTTGCGTGCTGATTGGGTGTAATCTTCCCTGATCAAGCACCTGATCAAGACAGGTGGGACCTACTTTGGCTTTTAATTCCCTTGCCTCCTTCTGAAAATACAATCTACTTAAAGCATGTATAGAAGGCTTTGGTAGACATTGGAAAATATAGCTCTGTGCTGGGAACTACAAAAAGAGAAAGACAAAATGCTGTGCTTTGGATGAGATACAAAATGTCGTATTCTGAAATTTGACTGGAGTTTAAGAAGTACATATTTAAAAAGTCGTCCCTCTCGTGTGTTGCAATTAGTGGTGCAGAAACCTGCTGCCTTCTGGAAGACAGACTGCAGGTGATAAACAGTATTTCTTTTCCTTTATACTTATAAAAGAAAAATAATTGTAAACAACAAAACAACCACCTTCTTTCCCATCTGCCATAAAATAGTGGGTGTGCTTTCTGCGGATTTTTGTCAGAAATCTTAAGCAGTCCTTCAGTTAAAAAAAGATGAAGAAGTATTTGGTTGCATTGCTACTATTCCATATAAACTTGAAGTTTAAATTTAAAGCTTTTGGATGAGGTCACTGGTGATCTGAAATTCATCTCTTATATGGTGGATAAAAAAATCCAGTCATTTGGAAAGAGATTTATGTGGATGAAAACAGATAAATTTTTCATATTTGAATGGAGAGGGAAGGACTTTCTCGTAGAGAAAAAAACCAGGAAAATTCATGTCGACAGTTTCAGAAAAGGAAATCAATCTGTGATATTTTTAGAGTTGCTTCAAATACAATTTATAGATATAAGCTGAAATGTCAAAAAGACAGTGGTACTTGAATTTTAGTGAATTTCTTTGGGAAGTGTGTACTCAGCTACATATTGTCTTTAACCTTACTCGGTAGGTGCACCCTTTTTAGTTCCAAATGTGAAAATTACAAATCTAAAGCATGGTTCTCTAAGTCCTACATGTTATGGAATATAGAAGGTCCCATTAACATTGCAGTTCTATTGCACTTTATACTTAGAGTTTGGATACTGTTTCAGATACAGCTTTCCTTAGAATACATAAAAGTTTTGCTGAGGACAAATTTTCTCTACTGCCACATACACAACATCAGCATCAGTAATGCCAAGAATCAGCACAGGCTGCTGCTCTGCTTAGCTGATAACATCCATATGGCCATTGTGCCCGGATTTCCCTCTGTGGAAGCTGCAGTGCTGAGGGTTGACTAGATGCATGCCTGGATCTAGCCCTGATAAGGATCTTGACTATGCTGTAAATTGTGCCTAGGACTGGGAACTTGAAAGGACAGGGGATTTGCAAAGTAAATGTAGCTTTTATGAAATAGCTGGAGACCAGTCAGGGGGTGGCAACCCTTATCAGTGTCTGTTAAAGCTTCAAAGTGGGGCATAGAGACTCTCTGGGTAATAGTTGGTTTGAATAAATCTTTGAATAATAACTCCTGTTATTATCGTTGTACTGTTATAATCTTTGTCTACAACTTTTGTTATACAAAGGACCGATGACTTAGCTTGTCCTGTTGTGTACAAAACACATCTCCTTTCAGGTTATCCTCCTTAGTTCATGCTGTTTATTTCCCTCTCAAGGTATGTAGTGAATGCTTTTTACTTTCCCCTGCAGACAGAAAAATATCTTCAATTAGATATTTATCTGAAGCTGTTATCAGCTTTAGCTGTGTTTGTTACATAATGGAATTCCCATGCAGCAGACCCAAGCAGGCCTGCCCTGCAGCCCCATCTAATAACAGCAAGAGGTGCACATTAAACTCACAGTATGGTCACATTAGTTTCACAGCAACTTTTATACCTTATCGCAGGACAAAAATAAAATTAGCAGCCAATAATGTTGTAACTGGGAAAGCAGCATATAGGAGGGATAAAGAAAGAACAATTTAGAGCTATAAATTATGAATATTTAATGATAACAAGGTACTTTTTTTGCAGAGCTTATCTTAGCTGGATCCCTCCTTGCCAACAGGAGCATCTAATTTTTTTTCAAAAAAAATTCTAATTCTGGTTTAAACAATTACTAAGCCCTTTTGTCCAATTTCTCATGTTCTTTCTTATACCCTTGGTACATGACTTCACACTGAGAGCCTAAAGCAGGCTTCACCTTTCTTCCTATCGAAAACATTTTGCTTCTTACACTTTGGGAGATAAAGGTAAAGACTAGAATGAAAAGAACATGCAACTTCTAAGTGGGAAGTGATGTGTTTTCTTTTCAAATGCATTTTGCTCAAAATAAATACTAAGCTGTTGTTAGTTGTTAGACTAATATAAACCAAGCTCTTTCTGGTTTTCAGATGTTGTCATTGATTTGTATATCTGAAATCTGCAAGGCTGTTGACATCTGCTGCTTTGAGACTGAAACACGCTGAATACTACTAATTGTTCATTGAGCTATGGAGCCCCTTATGCAATTAGGCCACGTTTTTTTTGATGAGAAAATCAATTTTAAATTAAAGGACTGCACTAGGGAAAGGTGTAACTTAAAGGTTCTACCTAAAAGGAAACTGGAAAACTATACTAGAGTTGTAGTGCTTTATCATGTAGCAGATCTGATGGGTTTTTATTTCTGCAATGCACCTCAGTACCTGAAGATGAGCTTTTTGCAGAACATGGTAATTCACTTTCAGAAGTTTAGTTACATTATTTTGGAGTTGGTGTGATTGTTGTGCTGGTGATAAGACAGCGTTTGGAGACCACAGAGCGTGCATGAATGACAGCAGAAGTATCTACATGACAACTGAACAGCGATGCTCGGGGAATCTGATGCACTCACATGTTATTTAACGGCAGAAGTATTTTTTCCTAGTGAAGTACAAGTGCATTTTTTTGCCAGGAGAACAAATGCAAATGGTACAAAGAGCACCCTTTATGACATCCTGAGGCCATGGTGTTTTCCCCCTCTTTACTCTTACGCTGCCAAAGCAGGCAAGCAAGCTCAGACATAGAGCTGCCAACTGGGCTACTCCACTTTATACAAACTAGAGTGATCTGAGCTTACATTCTTTCACACCTCTTCTAGCTGATGCTGATTCTCCTTTTCACCCTTTGCTTTGCTTCTAGGTGGATGTGAGATGCCTCTGCTTCATGTCAGGTCAAGGTGTGAAACTGGGCTAAGTATTAGGTTTGTAAGCTCCTTAGTCAATCCTCCTGTGTTCTGTCTGAAGATCTCCAATGATCTTCTTTTCAATTACTATCATTACTTAATCTGGCTTGGTTTGACTGTGTTAGCTGGTGAGTTCACACTGATACATTGAGACTATTCTTATATTTAGGCTGAACTGCTTGAATCCTTGCCTATAGTCATGGACAGATGGACTGGTGACAGACAGATGTATCAGTGTCCAATACCCATAAGATGATCCCCCCACAATGTCACAGAGATACTGACCTTTACAGGAATAGAAAATGTCTCACTCACATGTAATCTACTTGATCTTCTGAGAAAAGAAATTACAATGATGATGTGAAAAGTTTGAAATGCGTCCTTTCAGTTGAAGCATTGGTTGGTTGGAGTCAGAAATAGTTATGTATGTATAAAAAACTTGAGTACTACATAAATGCAGGCATATCTGTGCACATGCAAGTATGAAGCCTTTAGATGATGTGCCCTTTACATTTCCCAAGCATGGCAAGCAGTATGTATTAAAGAAAGGTTTTTGTTCCACCTAAACTTAACAGGGAAAACACTCTTCTCCTTGGCAAAAAAAAAGAGGCATTATTTTAATTTGTCTCATTGATGGTGCTTTCAATTAATTATACAAATTTCCTGACACAAAATGAAAATAATAACACTGGAAAGACCCTTCAGTTCAGTTCAATTCAGTTCAGTATCTTCTCCTTTAACTAGTCTGCCAAGGACTTTTTGTTAGATATTATTATAATACAGATTTCAACATAGAATTCACAGGGTATTATCTTTATATTTATCATACTTTTTGTATCTAAACCTGTTTTAAATGTCATTTCATGCACTACATCCCATAAGAGGAGGTGCAGAGAGATGCTAAAGGTATTCTCATGTGAACTTGATATGCTCTCTTTAGTCTGGTAGATTCTTTTCTTACAGACGGATTATTTCTGCACAATTTGGCTTGGTGAACTGCACAGAATGTTGAGTCATACAGTCAGAATTCAGCAAGTTGTTATGTGCCTGAAATGCAATAGTCTTGTTACAGTAAATAGAAGAAATATCACCATGGAATAGGTGCTACCCTTATTGAGAAGTGGAAAGCAATGTACCAAGCTCTTATGGAAATGCCATCACCGCACCTGCCTTGTGTCTTTTGCTTTAATTTCACCATATTTCTTTTCCAACAATAAGTTACTTCCATCCCTTCTTTGGTTCACAAAAATGCAGGAGTGGCTTTATCTGAACAAAAGTGCTCCTTTGTCCAAAAGTTTCTGTCTGGAACTTTTGTCTACTTGGGTCCTTGAGCTATGCTAACTCAGGTTTGTAGTAACAGACATAAATTACATTTTGTTGTGCTGCTCCGGCTGTGTGCTAAGTGGATTTATTTCGAGGCAATATATATGTTTCTGTCTCACTGTTCTCTGTGGCTTCCAAAATGGGAGGGCAGCTTTAATTTGCTCTAGAGGGGTTGGTAGGGAGGGATAGTGACTCAGTTTCTTATTTGTGCTCTGCATTTCTTTCCTCCCTGAGGTAATGCTATTGACAGCTTGGGTTACACAAGTCTCTTTGTAGAGAAACATTGACCCAGTCTTCCATTTGTGAGTGTTGGTCTCAACTTTTCAGGATGTAAACTGATAAAAATATTTGTGAAGCCCTTATCTGTGTGCTGAATCATTTGTCTTTGTGGTCTTTTGAACCTGGGCCCTCTGATGAAAGCCTTACAAAAATGTGCTTGTCTAGGGCCACTTCTACTACAGGCATAGGGAGCATGGCCTGTAAGGGGAACATTTTCAACACTTGCATGGAGAAGCAGCACAGGAAGATCAGGAGAAGCCTGATCCCTGGCTTAGTTGAACTGAGACCAAGCAAGGCAGGGTATCTCATTCCATGGTTGGTGGCTGGTAAATCTGGGGGTTATTATGAGTTAACACTAAAGTAGTTTGTGTAATTCATGTAATGTCAAAGAAACCCTAGGCATTCACTCAGTCTCAAGCCCAAGTGCATTTAATGTGCTGTTATTTCATTAGTGAAGCAGATAACTTCCAGCAGCTTGCTTTGTGTGTGCACTTAGCAGTTGTTGCCTTGATCAATTCAAACTTCTAGAATGGCAATTCTGGTTGTTACTTTGCCCAATCCTCATTCGAGACTGCAAATATTTTTGCTCATTGCATTTTGCTATTTCAGAATGCACCCTGATCCGCAAGAATTGAAATTCCAGGGAAGCATATTGGGGACCACAAAAGCTTTGATCTTAGAGCTACATCTCCCTCAACGCCTTCACATAAATTAGAATATATGTAGATTGTGATCATTTGATATAGAAAATTATACTTTCCAGTTTTCACAATTGGTTCTTTAGAGGTATACATTTATTTACTCATGCACTAGCTCAAGACTGTGAATAAACCAGAAGTGCAATCAGTTTAAATACAGACATATTGATGTGCTATAATGCACGTGCCCGGTGCGAAAAAAATTCACAGTGTGTCTTAGCAGATTGGTGGCAGTGGTGATATTCAGAAAAGGATATGGAAAGCGTGATGGAGAAAAGGCTGTACAGAAAATTGTGTACCTGCTGATAAGTTCTGAAAATGGGGTGCATGGGGCTGCCCTGAGTGAATACTGGAGGAGCATGACTGAATACAAGATACAGGAAGACACTGACTTGTGAAGAAGCAGTATTGCTATGAATAGCTCGGTTTAGGGTCCAGGGAAGACTATTCAGTGGAAAGGTTACAAGGTGGGAAAGATGGGAAACAGGCACAACTTCAGAGTACTCCTACAGAGTAGGACATCTGTATGTCTAATGTGTCATGAATGTTCCATGGAACAACAGAAACACACCAAAAATCATAAGATTAGTCAAATTGTTGGATAATTTATACTTTTTATGATGTGCAACATAGAAAGGCTAGTAAAGTCACTAAAGTGTTAAAACATTTGTCTTGTGCTTTCTGTAGAAGAAAGAATATGTTAAAATTGCAATATAAAGGTCTTCTTAAACTGGAAATGGAGAGAGAAAAGAGGGAGTCATGATTCCAGGAAGTGCTTTGAATATCAAAGGCAACCCTGAATATTTCATTTGCTTTGAAAGGACACTGATCAAGCTTTGAATGTTTCATTTGCATTAAAAAGGGACAAGAATACACAGCTAAGAGAAATCATCCAGGATTGGAGGAAATCAGCCAGCAGATGGAGTAATTTGATGAATTCTGCACCCTTAGCTTCTGCAACAAGAGTTTTTGGGTGACTATTATTTTCTGAGCACCTAAGAAGAAAACATTTTGCTGTTAAAATTTAGGTGTGCATTATTAAGTGTAATTGCTATTTACAATCCAGTTTAAAAGTTTGTAATTCATTGTGTGAACTTTATCTTCATAAACTAGCATTTATTGTGCTTTAAGCTTTCATACTCACGTAGTATTAGAGGGAAAGTTTGGGTGAAGCTGAGAATTTTGGGATTTATAATCTCTTTGAATGTAAAAAGAATTTACATGAAACAGCTTCCTTGGGACAATCTGCACACAAAATAATGTGTTTAAGGAACGTGTGCTTTTCTGGTAAGCCACAGGAGCTGGTATGCAGCCTATTAAATGCAGAAATTGGTCCAGTGAACAACCATCCTAAAGGCAGCAGACCATGGAGATAGCTTACCACAAACTGTGCGGAATGGAGCAAGTTCCTGCAAGACTTTGTCATCTGGTCTACTTGACCTTAGGATCTGTTGGATTGGAGCAGCGTCAAACTAGAGCAGCTAAGCTCTCTCTTAGCCTCAAATAAGATTGCTTGAGGATTTGGCCTGAAACCATGCCTAAGTCAGAGAGTTCAGTTTGACAGTAGCTTTCAACTCTTATTTTCTAACTCCGCCTCTCCCGCCCCGCAAGCCTTTAATTCAGTCTCTTTGCCACCAAAGAACACAAACTTTGTGAAGTCTTCATAGCATTTGTGGAGGTCCTCATGGGTTCCAAAAATCTGGCATTACTTTGCATATAGGCATAAAATTTGTGAATCTCGTCTTGCCAATCTGGCATTTTTTAAAAAGAAAAATGTTTAGATTAAATGAAGGAAGAGTAATATTGGTGAAAACGCCAGTGGTGAGTGGGTGCTAATACAATTAGAATTAGCCATTGTACCTCCCAGTCCTCCTCAAAGACATTTTGGTGAGCAAAACCAGAATTTACAACAGAGTTGTAACAATGAAGGAAGTTGAAGAACCTTTATTACAGAAGTTTGGAAGGTACCTGTGAATGGCACAAATTACTGCTCAATTTATTTGATGTATTATGACACGAAGGTTCTTGCCAGAGCCCTTGGCTCGTAAGCGGAAAACCCCCCCAAACCTCTTATTACTCTAATTAGACACATAAATCAGGTCAGATTTATTCTATTTTGGCAAGAGATGGACAACTCATAAAGGCAAATGTAATTGTGCTTTGTAGAAATTTGAAGGAATGCTTTGTAGCATTGCTGCTGGGCACTAAAAAAAGATAGAGTTGGTTGGGATTTTTTTCCTAACCTTTGAAGGAAAAGGATTCAGTGCCCCTTTTAAGAATCAGATTTAATTGTTGTATATTAACCCCTCATTAGGGCAAATAATAGATAATTAGATTTCAGAATCTTCTTCATTAAAGAGGGAAAATCTTTGCTACTCTTCAGTATTCTGTTGTGTCCTGTAAGTTATATGACGCATACAACAAATTAAAAAG
The DNA here is from genome assembly GCA_013398855.1 of Mohoua ochrocephala. NCBI lineage: Eukaryota > Metazoa > Chordata > Aves > Passeriformes > Acanthizidae > Mohoua > Mohoua ochrocephala. The sequence goes on from VZTA01008045.1 coordinate 112,354, forward strand.
TTTTTTGCAGATGATGTCTGGTTCTAAAACCCGTGAAGACTTGCTTTCAAATTATGAGAATGCATTGAGAACGGTGTACAAAATATGTGTGCAAATGTTGCAGAAAATTCTTTGCTCTAGGATAGGTGAAATACAATTTTCAAGTTTGGCAAATGACGTTGAAATATCTAGGATATTAATGCTAGGAAATGAAAATAGATGAATGTGCTGCTTTGGGCTGGAGTAGAGTTACTTTTCTCCACAGTAGCTGGTGTGGGGTTCCATTTTGGATTTGAGGTAGGAGCAGTGTTGATAATACAGAGATGTTTTTGCTGTTGCTGAGCAGCGCTTACACAGTGTCAAGGCTTTTTCTGCTCCTCGCCCCACCCCACCTTTGGGTGGGCTTGGGGTGCACAAGGAGTTGGGAGGGCACACGACAGGACAACTGACCCCAATGACGCAGTGGACATCCCAGACCATATGGTGCCATTCTTAGCGTATAAATTTGGGGGAAGAGAAGGAAGGAGGGGTCTGTGCACTGCTCAGCAATAACTGAAGTATCTCTGCAATAGAAACCCTGTTTTCAGCACAAATCCAAAAGGCAGCTCCATGATAGCTACTGTGAAGAAAATTAACTCCACCCCAGCAAAACCAGCATGCAAAATCAATGCCATTATTGCACCAAACACTGAGAATTGGTTAAATGAAGGTTTTTCCTCTTAGACTCTCTGAGAAAAGAAAGATGGAAGTTATTATTTCTACCAAGATTAAGTAAGCCTTAGGGAGATGCCTACCTCTATAGTAATTTCAGAGAATAGGGATGCTCTTAAAAATGAGAACCTCCTTCTTACCCTTACCCTGACACTATTTGGCTTCTAAAGCTGTAGTGGTATCATATTTGCAATAAACCAGGCTATACAATGTGTACTTTCTATGCACCAAGCACCAACTAACTGGTCTAGCTCCATTATTTATGGTTCTGGACTTTGAATTTTAGTTAATCTGCAGTATTCATTGGACCCGTCAGATAAAGGCCAGATCAGTGCATCAACATCAGTTTAGGCTTCATCCCATGTGGAGAAAGTTTCAAGCTAAAAATTGATGAGGAAGGTTCAGAAAAGACTGGCTGCCTCACATGTATGTATACACCTCCAAAAATATCTCTGTTAGTAACGGAGGCCTGGATTCCACCTATCTTGAGCTGCCAAGAAGTCTATCATGTTCTTAAATAAGGCGATATGTTTAGATATATCACATCAGAATGAAGTCCCAAAATATTTATGTCACGGAAATACCCAAATCCTCTTCTTCCTGAAAGTGATACTATTTATACTATTTATACCCCGCAGTGTTAGATTCCACTGACACACCAAAGTTCATACAGACAAGTATTATAAAATTATAAAAATATACTTAAATAGAAAAAATATTATGTATTATAAAATTAAATATATATAGATTTTTTATACACACACGTGCACATGCACCAGTAGACAGAGACACACATAAAGTTACAAAATGTAACAAGAATTGGGGGGAAACACTTTGTTCACTTAGAATGAAAAAGAGCAACATAGGAGATAAAAGGAACATTCTTTGACCATTGTATGTATCTCATTCAGTTTTAACAGAAATGATCTTTTAATGCCTTGGCCACTTCAGGGGCCTTAAGAAATAGAAGTTGAATCAACTGACTGATATTGAAGGTGCAGGGGAAGAAATATCAGGTAGGTTTTTGTTCAAGTTGTGTCTTCCAAAGTTCAGGTCTGATACCAGTGTGATTCTAATACATTTAGTTGACCTTAATCAATGGTGTCTCTATACAGTGTAGAGCAGGCAGTTTACTAAATTTTTGGTGATTGTGGGATGTGAAAAAGAATACAGAATGAAAAGCACTTGCTAAGGAATCTTAGTCCCGTTGAATCTGTTAAATGGATTTCGTAGTTGGAGTCTTAGACAAACAGCTGGAGTTAAATCCATATATTTCTCTTCTTTATTCTTTCCCTCTCTTCTTCACTTTGCATATTTTTCTCTCTGACTTTATTTGCCCTGTTTTTGTGTGTTTATTTGCCCTGTGTTTGTTTTAGTCTATGTCATATTAATCAGAGGAAATACTGTGTTCTGTGTTCAATATACAGGCATCCAAACACTGAGAGAATATTTTCATCTGTTCTTATGTTTAATATTTTTTTTTCTTGTGTTGACACAATTAGTTTGGTTTGATTAAAAAAACAAAGAGAAAAACAGAGGAAAGCTAAAAATGTTTAATAAATAATTAAGGGGATATGTTGACAACCCTTTGACACTCAGAGAAGGAAATACATAAAGAATTTTAAATGAAAATACAACCCCAGCAGGACGGGAACACAATGGTTTTTGAAGTATGCCACAGACACTTTATCCATTACACTTTAAAAAAAATTGTTTGGTTAATACCCAAAGGATGCTAAAAGTACTTTTTTTGGTGGAAGATTCACAGAGTGCTCTGTTAATTGAATAGGAATTTAATCTTAATCCCTGTAGTGGGTTTGGGCTGGTTATGCACCAAGCACCAACTAACTATTTACTTACTTGCCTCTGCTATGGATAAACAGAGAAGGGGAACCCAAAATCCACTTTTTGTGAGGTGAAATAAGGATTACTGAGGAAAAAAAGAAAGAGCTTCAGGGCAAAACAGGCTCAAACTTAACAATCTAAAGAGAATTTATTACTAACAGAAGTAAAAGTGAAAAGAAAATATGGGGAATTAAAGCAAGCTTCCAGAACAATCCCTTATTTCCAGTACCTCCCTCCTTCCAACCCACCAATCCGCACAAGAGAAACAAAACATGAGGTTTGGTCAGTGTATTCATTTCTTAAGAGTCTTTCTTTAAGGAAAAGAGTTCCTTTTCTGTGTATGCCATGGGACTCTCCCCACAGAAGATAGTCCTCGGTGAACTTCTTCAGTGTGGTTCTGAACTTCTACAAGCAACAGCCCTGCTCGAATCTGTTGCATTGGAAGAACATCTCTCCCATGAATTTTGCAGTTTTCCCACATTGCCATTCATGGGTCAAAACCAGTCATGGGGTTTTAGTCTTCTCAAGGATGAGTTCTCCCAGCCTGAAAGCAAAAATTTCTCTTCTTCAACTTTTAGGAGCCTCTCACAACATCTATAAGCTCTGGCACTTTATCTTGGGCGACTTCTCAGACTGGAACACCTTTTCACGGGCTGCACGTGAACTTCTTACATCCTCTCATGCACTTTAATGAATTATAGAGAAAACAGTTTGTACGTTACAGTCTTTGCCATGGCTCACATGAAGGATTTCAGTTCTGGTGCTGGGAATCAGCTCCCCCCTCTCCTTCCCTTCTCACCGACCTTGGTGTCGCTGCCATGTTGATTCTTTCATGTAATCTCAGTTTCTTTCTTCTCTAACTTAGAAGCGAGTATCTGCAAAGCTGCAGCTGAGGAAATGATGTTATCTAGGTTTTGTATCAGGAAAATACTTGCCAATCTCCTTCGTTTGCCAGCTGTGTGGTGTTTCTTTCCCTTTCGGCGTGAACTGGGCTGGCTGCGGTGAAGGCCCTGCCGATTCCGTGCTTCAGATGACTTTCAGCCACCCCCTCCAGCTCAGTCGGGGGGGTGGGGGGATGTTTCAGCTTTTATGGCTACTTGCGGCTTTGGCTGGTTTTTCCTTCTCCCGGCAGCCTGGTCCCCGGCTGGAATCGGCTGGGGCCATGCCTCCCCCGTTGGGAGGGCCAGCCTGGCGCCGGGGGAAAGGGCCGGCCCCGCCAGGCCCCGCTCCCAGACGGAGCTCGGAGGTCCCTAGATGCCGCATGGCGAGGATCTCAGCTGTGGGGCAGCCCATGGCTGTTTCTTAGGCTACCTGTGGCTCCTGGGATTGTTCCCCAGTGACCTGGCCCCCCGCACTGGGGAGGCCCGGACCCGAGACCGGGCCCGCTCTTACCCGTGGCATGCAGGAAGTGAGAACTCAAACTCCCGCACCTGGGTATTGGCAAAATATGTGCATCGCAGAGGTGTTACCAGCTTTCTCATTGGTTTAACAACCTGTCCATCTAACCAAGTTTTAAACCCATAGCAATCCTACAAAGTTTAAAAATAATTTTCCTGACATGGCACAGAAGTATTTTTTGGGAGGAAATACGAAGAAAGCAGAGCACTTGCTGGTGAGTTCTAACTGAGTCTAAGAATTAGAGGAGTCTGAAGTGTCAGAATTTTTAAAACATGAGTTTCCTGATACCCCATGTGTGTAACTCTTATTCTCTTTCAAATGTAAATAGTTCCTTTTTATATGTTAAGGACTTAATCATTTGTTCTTGTGGAGATAAAGTTCCTATTTGTGGACATAGTGACCCTTAGAAAAGATGGGTGCAGTATGTTCCCCAAGTGTACATGAAGTAGGCAGCAGCAATCCAAAGACGAGTCATTGTACCCTCATATGTTTAACCAGAATTTGATTTGAATGATTTATTTTGAATTCTGAGTTTAACCATCTCCTCTGTAGACAAAAACCCATCCTAATTTCCTAATTAAGTCTGTTCATAACCACATTTATCCATTTATTTCAGTGTACTTGTTGCATTTCGTCCACATTAATTATTCTTTTCTCTGGTGTTTATCCTTCTAATGCAGAGACTCATCTTTTTCACTCCTCACTTTCATTTTGCTAAGATAAGCAGGCCAAGTCCTTGTAGTGGTCACTGTAGTACTTGTTTCTCTAGCCTTCAAATTATCTCAGCATCCTTCCAGTCTGAGTTCACATTTTTTGAAAAGCAAGATGTCCACCTAGATAAGTTCTCAGTGACCTCTGGTCATATAGCAGTAATTTTCCATATCCCCACAGGAGTGCTGACTTCATCTGACATAACGTAGGATCATATCCGTGCTTTCCCTGCAGGCATTGCAGCAGTAGGCAAGTCGTGTCTAAAACTAACCAACAGTTTAAGACTCCTGTGTTCTTTTCCTTCCTTATTAGCATTTCCCTACCCATGAGCTCCTGTGTTATGGCAGAAATACTTGTTATACCCTGACTGTGGGTCTTTGCACCTTTTCCCATACAAATTCTCTTTGTTTCCTAATACACAATTTCTTCCTGTGCAAGTTTACGGTCATACAATCATACAATTTTTCAAATTATTCTACTGTTAGAAAATCTCACCATGTTGTGGTCATTAATGGTGACTTTTTATCGAGAAACTCCACTACAATGACAACTGTTCTTTTCAGAACAACTCACTATTTTATTTTCAGTCAGGTTTTACCTACCTTCAATATTTGTAGTCCCAGTCTTTTTTTTAACTGGTGATTTCTCATAGGGTGAACACAGGAAAATCTGTTGAAGACAACTTTGGCCACATCTTTTCAGTCTTAAAAATCAGTTATCTTATTGAAGAAGGGATCTGGCATGATTTACCTTTAGTAAATTTATGCAGGATTTCTATATCATGTTTTGTTTAGCTTCAAGTCTTAATTTTTAGGGTTACCAGGCCATTAATATTATTGAGTTGTTCATTTTTCTTGCCTATATTTAGAAGTTTTATATTTGCTATTGTGCAGCTGAATGGAACAGTCCAATTCTGATTTATTGAACAACCTCTTTGGTCTTTGCCTTGGATTTCACAACATCATTTTAAATATACACATTGTGCAATTGTCATTGTCCCACTCTGCTGGGAATCCAGGAGTGCCTTTTCTTTCTGTCATTAAAGTCAAAATGAATACAAGATTCTTCCTTTCAGATCTTATCCTCTGGCTATAGATTGTTCTGTCTGCTACATTCCTATATTACTACTCCTTTTTTCTCTTTGAGTCCATCCACTGGTTGTCTCCACCAGAGATTCACTGTTTCAAATGGAGAGGGTTTTGTGCATTCTTCCCATTCAATTTTTTATTTTTGCGAAAGAATATGGTAAATAGGATCTCTCTGATTTTGGACCTATAAAGCACCTTGAGTTCTGTGTGGTTGTCATTACTGCTCATCTAGAGGGTTATCTGGTCTTCATCCCAGTGAGGTCCATGGAGATCGTACAGCTTGGATCCTGTGCTCCTTGCTGTCTGGATTTTGTCCAAAATCAAGATCACACTAACCTGCCTTAGGACTCACTCTAAAACAACTTTATTTTTTGCATTACATTTGTGACTGATGTTTCATTGTTGTAGATTTCAGAGGTTAAGAGTTTTTTTTTCTCTTTCATGGAGTTAAATAGGACCAGAAAAGAAAGGATCCTGAGGCTCTCTTTACTAGCTGAATACTAGTTTTTGGAGTGCTGCTATTCAAAAATTTACTTAATAGATTGTAGAAATGCAAAAGAAACCATGATAATGACTCTGAGAGCTTACTGGATTCTATTTGAACAGACTTTCAAATAAATACCGTCATGAAAACACTTCCTCCTCATTTTTCTGTTAGTAACTTTCAGTCTCTCTCATGCCATCTGCTGTCTGCTGAGATCTGTAGTTCCCAGACCATTTCAGGTCTCTCTTCTCAAAATATTTTCTTTTAAGCTTCCTTGCCCACTTCAAGATCAAGAAATGTTCCAGTATCCAGTATTTGTTATAGGATCTGCTACATGCCCTTTCACATGCTCTCAGTCTTCCATGAACACCACTGCTCTCTGTTTTTTGTCTCATTGGACTGCTGGACAAACAGAAACTCAGACCTCTCCAGAAACATGCAGCGTTTGTTCCATTACGTATAATCTGTTCTTGGAGATGGGTGTTATAACAGACACTGCATGTAAAGTCCAAAAATCAGGTAACATGGCTCTCGTGGATATATATCTTGTGGATACTTTAGCTGTGCATACCCCAACCACCTTCTGCATACTGTTTTGCTGTCTTTGTACATTACTGGGAACAGATCTGGAATAAAACTTTGGTTTTATGGCCAATGGGGCCATATTCAGATATGTGGAATCCTGTGGGCACAGTAATATTATAGACCCTTAACGTAACAGAATTAGGCCCGTGGCATTCAGCTTTCCTGTGTGCCATGCTTCTCTCTGAGGAGTTAATTTAATAAGAGTGGGACACTAACAGAGGTGAAACAGCTGACAGTGGTGTGGGAACTCTGATGCAATGGACTTCTTTCCTCACACGGTTAAAAATCTGCTTTTTGTTTTACTTTTCCTCCTGCAATGTAACATCCTGTCTTTGACATGTTCATAGATCAAAGGTATTTTCTCCCCTGACTGGAGACATAATTTGCTCATGTACTGTTTCAAAACTTACTGAGCTCAGTTGTACCATGGTAGTCATCTCTGTGCACTAAATCTGAGCTGTCCTCTCCTACGTTTGACTTCCAAGTCCATAGCTAGTTTTTGTGTTTGACTCTGCAGGTTCAAAGGTCCCCATTGTGCTGGGAAAATAAAGAAATCTGCCTGCCATGGCAAGAAAAAGGGTTGTTGAACAGATTTCTGTGGTGGCCGTCTCAGGTATGTAGCCTTTAGAAATCATCAACAGGAGCATTCAAGATCTCAGCCTTAATGCCATTAGAAATCAACTTCATAATACTGTCAAATACCTTGTAGTTCTTTGGTAGCAGGAATTTTAAATGTTTCTGGTTGAACGGGAATCAAACTTCTAATCTAATTTGTGGAAAAATAACAGATATGTTGTATAAAATAAAAAAACTTGATGACTTTAACAAGGCTTTCAATTTTCATGTGACAGATAGAAGCTGATAGATTAAATTGAATCTTGAATCAGGTTCCAAAAATAAATGATGAATATACTTCTAATGATACTAAGTGATTAGAAAGACATAAACAAATGGTGAACGGGGAGAACAGAAGGGGGGAAGTACTGAGGAAAGAAAGTTAGAGAAGAGAAAAACTCACAAAGTAGTTAATTATAAGCGGGATGCCAAAGGATGTCTGAAAAGAGGATGAGAGTTTAATTATGGTTGCATAAAACTAGGCTGCTTCTGAGGGCTATTAAAGAAAACAGAGGTCGTAAAGGGAACGTGTCATGTGATCTGTTCACAGATATATATGTAAATTAGAATCTTGTTGGCCAGAGAAAAGAGTAAAACAGTTTCTTTGCATCAGGGAAAATCTGCATTATTTGGGGGAATTTTCCAATATCTTGGACTAAGTGGTCTGCAGGAAGCATGGACTGTAAGTAAGAAGAAAGCTGTAGAGAACCTGTAGGCCCAATAAAATCATAGCAAATAATAGCATAAAATTGTTTTATCGTTTTATATCCTTCATTCATTCATGAATCCTTTGATTTGTGAAATTTATGCTAGAAAACAAGTTATAAGGTTTTTAAAAGAGAGAGGATTATTACATTGGAATTGGTTGAGAAAAATGAGATTGAAACAATAAAGAAGATTCACAAATATGCTCGGTTTTGGCAGAAACGGAAGTTATGAAGCCTGGTGAGTGATAATCTGTAGTGCACTCTGATCCTACTGTGGGTGTACCAAAATAGCACTGCTTTCCTGAGAAATCAAGGTTTGGCACTCTGTGAGACTTTTAGAAATGGAGCACCCTTAGAATATTGAGCAAGGGAATACCTGTGTAAGCACATGAATAAAACACACTCTCTTAAGATTCTACCTGATGTCAAATAACCTTTTTTGGTCTGTATGACAAATAACTTGGTTTCTTCAGAAATCCCTGTTGCCTTTGCTTATGCTGTTTAGTGTGTGAAAATATTCAGGGTGGAAGTTAAGTTGAGCACGTGAATTGTGTGGCATGTTCAGGAGATCATCAAGTTCTGTTCACTCATTAAACACTTTAGAAGAAATGTCCTTGGATTGAAGTGTGCTCTTGCAAGATCAAAACAAGTGCTGTTTTTCATCTTGTCTTTTAAAATTAAATGCTCATAATTCAAGTGGATTGAGATAGATACATCTTGTGCTACTCTGTTGCTAAAAGCATAAAGGTAGGTGGAGATAATTCTAATGTCAATTCAAGAGGTTGCCTGCCTCTCTTCAGCTTTCAGTTTCAAGCCAGCTCCCATTAATATTCAATAAATACACCCACATGCAGGGAGACGTGAGTTGTGACATCCAGTGCTTCCAAGCTGCAAAGTCAGATGCTGGAATGGAATTCAAGAGCCTCTTAAGGTCCTTAATTTGCTTCCATAGGAAATGAGGGCTGTCACATCCCTTGGGTTTATAACACAGCGCGTGTGGGAGTTGTTGAAGACAGCTGGTAGAAAACACTTGAGAAAGAGCTACAGATGAGATTTTCTCCCGTGTTAGGTCTCTCTCTGAAACAGCTGTTCGGAAACAGAAACCGTTTCCAAGGTTCACACACCTGAGCTGGATAGGCGGGTACAGAAAATTGGATCACTTTTTTCTTTAAAACAGACACTGGATGTGCATTTATATTCACCCCATTCAGAAAATGCTCTGGGATTGTTCAGCACGTTTGAAAGTATTTCTGTAATACATAGCCATATTCATATCGTATCCTAGTTTTCTGCTATTGGGGTAACTTTTATTTTCGATTAGAAGGATGAAGCGAATAAATCTTCAGAGAAAGAGATGCATTTCCTGCTCTCCACAGTGTAAATAACAAAATATAATAATAGCCAATGAAGAATCTAGCATCAAGAATATAGTAATAATTGCCTAATTGCATATACAACAGGTGTAAATTAAATAAGTAGATAAATGAAGCCTGAAATAAACAACTCTATAGGGAACGCAATTAATATAACAGATGATAGACGTAGAGAAGAGCTGCTCACAGCACAACCGCAAGAAAACCTTCTGCAGGGAAAATGTGTTTTCTAGTTCTCTCCTAAGGTAGGCAAAAAGATTTGGGCGTAGCTACCTCTCTAGGTTCAGAGGAATGCTTTGAAGTGCTGCTTGTAAAGTTGAAATGATATTGAGCAGCTGTCTATCAAGGAGTGCTGAGCTTCATTAAATATTGTATATGGCAGTAAACTGAGCAGAAAATGAAAGGAGGAATCACTACATTAACAGTTGGTTAAACGGGCTGGTTGTCTGCGGATTAGTAATTTAAAATGATTAATCAAAGCAATAACACAAGAAAACAATCAAAAGTCAAAAAAAGGCTGTGAGAAGAAAGATAAGTTTTTCAGTGGCACTGTGTTATAAAGGACATTGGAGTAAAGGACCCTGCAGGATCTGGGAACCAATGGCAAAGAGGCAGAAGTAGGCGGATACAGAGCTCCAAAGACTGTATTCAGCAGATATTCGTTTTTCACATAGGCACAGCTCAGAAGAATAAATGGGAGGTAAGGGCCTTTCATGGGAAAGTCTATTTTCAGAACTGCACTCACAGAGTGCGGTAACCAGAGCTCCTGTGACTTCCTTCAATTTGTTTCCATGCTGTTTCATAATGTCCATTTCTTTGGTGGCTCAGTTTCTTCTTCATGTGTTCATAATTGTTCATTCCTTCCATTTTCCTTGTGTTATAGCACAAATATTTCTAAGAAGACAGAGTTTTAAGTGTAAAAGCTCTATGCCGTCCCTCTTGCAAGGAACTCTGTATGTTCCAGCTGGTTTTAACATGACCAGTGAATATTTTTTGCAACGTATATTATCATCCCACTTCCCTTTTATCCAGTTTATAGCCATTTTGCTTTTAGTAAAGAGGGTCAGAATTTGAGAAATTGTGCCGTGTAAAATTTTATTGCCGAGTACTTCCACTTTAGCAGTTGTTTCTACACAAGCAGATTGTATTAAAGATTGAAACTGCAGCTTCACTGGACTTGGCATATTTAGGAAGAAGGTAATACTTTCTGAATTCAAGCTTCTTTTTTTATGTGTATTGAAAGCAGAAACTCATTTAGAGACACATGTTGATAATCTTGAGAAATCCTGTATGCCTTTGTTAATACTGCCAGTAGTATTGGAAGGTAATTGTGGGGAGGCCTCCATTTAACAGACCTTGAGCAGATTGTCAGGCAATGTTTCATTCAAAGTGGTAAAATACGTAGGATCAAGAAGGATGTTCATTTCACAATTTGAAAACAATTTTGTCCAGTTCCTGAACCAATCCTGTATTTTGCTTAAATATCCACAGTGAAAAGAGGGACGCAACCTACATGATTAGTAAATTCTTTAGATGGTGTCATTAGAATAGCTGTTCATTTTATCTGGATGCTTCAAATAAATTGTTACATCTCTGTTTCTTTTAAATGCTGTTATTAACAATGTACATTAATTCAGGGAAAGGCTCATTCTACCATAAAAAGCTAAGACAGAGTATTGGAAATGTCTGTGTTCTGTGGAAAAGCTAAGGATATATCCAAAATCAAACCCATGTATTGTCTTAATGGGGCTTCCACAAAGGCTACTTATCTGTACTTTAACATTACATCCTGTGAGAAGCTAATATCTTTTTCAAAACCTTCTAAGGTTTCATTTTTATTCACATGATCAAGTCTATAGATTAAATTACAGAGAGTGAACAACCTGCCATGAAAGGCCAACTGATTTCAGCACTTCATAGTTTCCTTTCGATAGAAACAGAGAAAAGCTCTGATTCTGTCAATCGCTAGGGAACTCTATGAGATCTGGGCAGGTTGATGTTACTCTAACTCACTCTAGTTCATACCTGACACACAGGTGTGCTATCTTATCTTATCTTACTAGGGAGAGTGTCTCTGAACCTCTGGAAACAACTAAACAGTGGGAAGTGTCATTATAACAAACTGAAAAAATACCTTGGAGTTTTTGCCTGTTTTAGTAGGTTTAGTTGCGTAGCCAGAGATGAACAAGACAGCAGTTGTGCTCGGTTCTCTCAGGCGCATTTGAAGCAGAGTTCCTCTCAAAATTTATTTTCGCATGTAAGCTTAACTCTGCTTTTTCCAAGTTCTTGCTTCCTACTGTAAATTTGTTTCACACTATTCAAGAAGGTAAGACCAAAGGACCTTGAGGGCAACACAACAAGAGGGCGCACAGCACCATTCCAAACACACAAGCTACTAGCCTCGTGGAAAGCCCTTCTAAGTTCCTGTGGAGCAAGATGCTGCACAGGCCACCTTTTACCACCTTTTTACATGTACCTCCAGGAAGATTCCTTCCCCATTAACAGATGAGAGTCTGGGAAACAAGTTAAAGAAAATCTATACAAATTTATTACTTGACTCGTCCCCTGTTTACGCTGAGATGATTTAAACTGGCAGAAGGGCTTGTTCTAAAAGGTTCTCTCCTAGGGCTAAAATTTTTACAATTCTGAGTTTACCATGTCACCTATACACAATAATTCTTTTAATGTATTTAAACAGGTTATTCCACAGACTGTACATAGTCTTCAAAAGGACAGCTGAAAATTCAACTCGACATCCTTTTCCCTTGTCTGAAATATGGTGCATCATCTCTATATTTTTCTGCACTGTATGATATTCTGGCAAACTTTCCAATGCTCTAAAATAATAAAGATAATCTGTCTGTACTTTTTCTGTTTAAGATCCTCGTTCTGAGATTGCTCGTGTTCTATTTTTGGAAGATTAGCAGGATAGCAGCATGTTATAATTTATTCAAAGAAGGAGAAAGGTCAATCAAATATTTCTTACATTATGCTTTTTTCTGGTTTTCAGAGAGCAGAATTATAACCAATAGCAATATAACCAATTCTACAGAATTTTCTTCTCTCTCAGCTCTAAGTAGTATGTACCAAAATCAGTAAATCATTCTCTCTCTAGAAAACAAATAGGAAAGGCTCAGAACTGGTGGATTCAGAGTATCTCTGAAGGCATTCTTTTCAAGAGGCTAAGAGTTTGCTCAGCCACTGCTTTTCTTGTACCTGCTTTCTAAGAAGTATGATTTTAAAACCTACTGAGGTGATATTTTTCACTGAGCTTTGAATCCCCATGGACTGTGTTAGCCTTTTGCTATGCTGTGTGCTGTTAGATACAGAGGTGACCGGGACTCAAATTCTTTGTCATGAGCAAAACCTTAGATCTCATCAGCAAAACATACTGGGGGAAAATACATAAAGGTTTAGAATGCTGCAAAACAACTGTAACCCACAAAATAAATTTAAGAGACCACGTTCTTGGCTGTGATCCACATCTCAGAAATGTTTGTATGATCGCAATTCTTAAAAAAATCCATTATTTATTGATAGGCAGATAATAAATTTTAAAAAGATCTCTTGAAGAATGAGAGGCATTCTTTAAAAAGCAAAATAATTATCAAGCTTTTATTTCTCAGCCAATATTTGGAACCTTGCAAACCTGTTCTAGGATTAAAATATCAGCATCATTAAAAAAGAACCATGTGGCATTTCTGTTAAATTCACGGCATCCCCCTTTTTTCTTTTGCCACTTTCTGTTTTTTCACAGCTGATAGGTATGAATCATTTATCTCTAAAACAACTTTGAAAATTAGCTTTATTTTTGTAATATTTTACTTCAGGAAGGAAATGTAGGTAATTATCTTACACAGCATCTTTTAAGACTGTCTATGTCAAAGTCTTTATTGAAAATTCAAAGTACCCATTTTTTACCTGGAAGGTTTTCTTCGCAAATAGAGTGAAGTACAACGCTGAACTGACACATGTTTACATGGAGATAGAACTGAAAATGCCTAGTGGGTCCTCTCTACTCACAGATACTGGTTTAGCAATGCCATACCTCTTAAACTGTGCATACTAATAGGAGATATTCTTGCAAGCTTGCGTTTGTCTTTGCATTTTGTAATATAAAGATCTAACTCAATTACAGCTGTTAAGGACAAGCAGTGTAGGGCAAGCATGGTGTAGCAAATCACCAGGAATTTCTTGCAAGCAGTGGGTTTGCTAGTAAAGTGGTTTTTTGTCGCATATATTTATTTTTTACAGCAAAAATGTCCATACAAGGCATTTTAGTGAGCTCACCACATGATAAATTGAAGATTTTCTCCTCAAGGGTTAGGTGCCCAGTTTTCAATAAAATTTGATAGGTTTTTGGTGTCTCATTTCTTTAGAAAATCAGTTTTCTAACACCATGGATACAGATGACAACATGATGTTGGATACATGGAACATACTGTAGAAATTCTATGGTAAATAAAGTACATCCATGCAACAGATCGAAATTGCCCTTTGCTCAAAATAACCACTGCAAGTTAGTCTCAGAATTCGTGAAGGAAATCACTGATTACCATCCCAGTCCATCCCAGACAGACCAAATTAGTCTGGCTATATCCCTGTATGCAAGTGTTGCAACACAGCCCGAGTGAGGGCAAAACAGAGGACCTCAGATGTGGATGTGCAGAGAGTGAGGGCTTTGCTGCTGCCGCACTCGGTCCTGTGCACTGCGCCTCACTGACAGCCCAAGTGCCCTCGCTGGTGTGACCCAGAACCACTCTCAAACGTGACACAGAGAGCAGCAAGTGAAACTGGTTGGGAGATCCGGTTCAGAAGCACTTTCCCAGTCTGAACTGAAAGGCCAATGTAGGTATTTTCTACAAATCATTTGTGGGAAACTCCCACTGACAAGACAGCACCTTGGAAATGCTTTTTGCCTCTGCCATGGTGCTCTGCATACACAAGCAGCAGTGGACCTGCTTCGGGTTCTTTGTGGAAAACAGCATAAAATAGTGTAAGCAAACAACGCATTCTGAGTGCAATGCCTCAGAAACATTCCTGATTTCTCTGAAATGCTGCAATTCCCCAAGTTTGTCTCAGCACACATAGATAAAATTACACATATGACAGTAGCATGCTGAGTGTGGTTGCCTTAAGTGCGTTGATTAAAAGGTTCCTGTTTTCTGGAATTATTTATGCCTTGAAATTTGTCTCCACATCCTTGGCTGTGCCAGCAGTATTTCATCTACGCTATGTGCTGGTTGGATACTGCCAAGGCGTTGAGCAGAAATCTTATTTCTGTGATGCAGCAGCAAGATGCTTGCAGTACTTTAAATTGCTGTAGATGAAAGAGGCGATTTACACCTTGAGCATCATCAAAGATGATTTCAGCACATTTTATTTCTTGTCACTAGCAGCATGACTATTTCTGTTATTCAAGTGAAAATAAGCACTGAATTAATGAAATCCTGAAATTTTTAACCTACAAACTGGCTCTGCCTGGCTTCCTTTTAACCAACAGAAATGTCAGATCAGGCCAGCAGAATCCATTCAGAATTTATAAGTTTTCTTATCCTAGCAATGTAAATGTAAAATGTTTGATACAAATCTCTTATTTATTTCACTAGTCTCACATTCATTTTAACCGAGGTGAAAAACCTGCATATTTTAGTTTGTGGCTGGATGTCTCCTTGATTCGGAAAAAGTTGTTTGGTGGGCATCGTGGGGTTTTTATTTAAGATGAGTGGCAAGGGCCTAAAGGTCTACCAATTTCACATTGGAATAGAAAGTGGTCTTTCCGCTTTTAACATCAAAAAAATGTTTTCTTTCCTAAAACCTGAAAAATTTGGATATGGATCAAATTTTCTGGAAATTTGCATATAAGGAATATGATGCAAATTATAAAATGTAATTTTATGGAGAAATTGAGATATAATAACTTTCTCCTGTAGATATTAATGTATCAATATATAATCCTGGAATTCTGACCCACTGATTTTTCCATTATATAAGATTGTCTCAGAAAACTTTCCAGCTGAGGTTTTTTTCTCTTTATATTTGTAGAAGTCTGAAATTTAAGTACTGTTAATATCAGCTCTTTATAGATTAATGTAACTTTACTGGGTACAGGGTCATCTGAGTGACTTCAGCAAATGACTTATTTTAATTTAGAATCCAAATTTCCATTATATGAATTTCTTTTATAAACCAAAAGGATTAAGTCCTATGCCAGTGGAAGACATGGACTATTTTACCATATCAGCTTACCTGAATTTCTGCTTATTAAGGGCAGAATTTATCCTCTTACGATGTGACTCTATAATATATATGGGAAGAAAAATACTAAATTAGAGATAGGTAGAAACAGAAAGACTGATTTAGAGAGGTGTTTTACGGTACAAGAAGTTTCATGAAAATGAAAAAATAATTTAATCCCCAATCAAAATGCTGACATATACTGTTCTAAAGTGCCTCAAATGTCAGCCTCTCATCTTGGACAATTCTTGAAAAATATAGGAAAATGTATTTGAGTGCATTTGATTTTTGTCTTTCCATGAACTGAGAAGAGCTGAAACTGTAAATTAATCTCTTTTTTTAATTAGAGCAATAGCAATACTACTTCATGATACAGCTTTTAAAGAAAGAATTACAATACAGAAGAAGGAAGAGCTTTAGTTAAGAGGAGTTTAATGTCATCATAAATGCGCTAAACTATTGACCGGCTGCTCTCATATGTGGTATTTTTGTTTTCCAGACGCAGATGTTTTAAATCATTTATTACCTGTTTGAAGAAGTTAATGAACAGTACGAAAAGGGGACACTTTTGTTCTTTCCCTTTTTCATTCCATGATGATGTTTACTGTCTGGCGCAATGATTATTCAATTTTCAGAGATGTTCACCACCTTCTGCTGCTGATTAAATTCCTGTTTGGTTTCCCTGCCAAATCTGCTGGATTAAATTAACAAACTCTGTCTACTTTAGTGGAAATGACCTGCACTGACCTTCAGCTTGTACAAAATAATAATCTTTTCAGTGATTTATTGATTCAGTGCTCTTTATCTTCTTTTAAATTAATGTGCAATGGAAATGTTTGCCTTTACCTTGACTGAATTTGCAGACATGCTCTGCTTATTTCATTATGCTAGAGACTTTGGCCCTTTATGTGTAATAGTTTTGCACTCTTTGCTATTATTAACGCTTTGTTTTCTTCAGAAGATTCACTGGAGCTTGATTACCCTAAGGAAAAAACTTCGTATGATCCTTCAGTCTACAATAGGTCCCAGTCTTGAAAATTATCCACATCGAAGGACCAATTTAAGAAGATTAAACCCTTTCTCTTTTTTCTAAAGTAAATTCAATTTTTGTTTAATTACTTCCTTAATTCATTTGTTTTGTGGTTGTCAAACAGGTAGTGAGGAAACTGTAGAGAAATTGTGTTAGGAGCAAACGTGAGAAGGATCGAAATTATAGTGAGTGCAAGAATCTCGAGTATTTAATCATACTTCCGTTGCTATTCCAGTTGACTTAATAATCCCCAAGTGGAGAAATATAAGTACAAACTAAGTGGAGAAATATAAGTACAAACTCTCCTTTCCTTTTGGCAGGATAGATTTCTGCTGGGTGGTTTTGCAGTCCCTGCATTGTATGTGTGGGCTGTGAATAGTGCCTTGACTCATGAAATCTGATGGCCATTGCTAAGGCATAATGTGTGTGATCTGCTGTGGAAAATAGTGCTCTGAGGGCACAGATAACTTCAGATAACATCTGTGGAATAAAGAAAGTGAAAGGTTTTTGAAAACAAAGAATGTGTCCAAGTTGAAACAGAAACATTGCTAGACCTTTAGCTACAGTTTGGTCAGCTTTCCCCTTTGAGATTATTGCTTAATACTCACTGCCTTTTGTAGTGTCTTAAAAGGCACCATATTTCTAGAAATGACTGGTTGATATGGGCAGGTGTGACAGACTGCCCATTAGGAAAGGGATCTACATTCCTTTTCTGAGACGTTAAGATATTTTTCCAGCTGATACCATACCAATTTCATAGTTTACGTTGAAACTGATGAGCTCAAGTAGTACAACCCGTACATTTTCAGCTGCCTCAATACAGATTATTTTGTCATTCGTGAAAATGGAATCCACGTCCCTATTCTATAACCTTTGAGGCCATGTGGTTATGGATGGTTTGACAGCCAAAGATATAGAATTCTAGAAAGACCACTTCTGTGTCTGTCAGGGTAAGTTGTGCGCTCTTCAGATCAGGACTGCAGAACTAGAGTCATGGACATGCTCATGGGGTAGACAGAACCACAGGCCTAGGTTCGCGTTTTCCATGATGCAGAAGATGTCTGTGAAAAATTATCAAAATGAATGGATTATCATTGCTGTGATCCTATTACATTGCAGAGCTAAATATTGTGTGGGATCTCTCACATGATGTACATGCGGGATAGTTTATGTAATGACAATACCATTAAAAGAAGACATTTCCCTTACATGAAGGGCTACATACCTGTTGACTTCTGAAAACTTCTTTGCTAACATCTCTTTTTATGGTTTTGATATCATAGTTCATCCTTTTGGCTATATTTGAGTTTAGTATGAGCATTCCAGTTGTGCTTTTGCAAGATGTGACATTTCATCCTTTGACAATGCCTGGTTTTGGTGACTTCAAGTAGACCTACTGTTGTGGGTCTTGCTGACCAGGTGAGTTGAGAGCTATCAGTTGAGTAGCAGTGTGGTAGCCTGACACTTCAGCTGAATGCTTCAGTGGTCTCAGCTGAAGGCTTTCAAATGTTGTGTTCCGTTACCCCAGTCCTTTGAGGGACTGCTGGTAGATATTCAGAAAGTCATTCTCATGATGACCTGTTCTCCATCACGTAGGCATTGAGTCTTACCCATGACGCTCTGGAATTCACAGAATCACAGAATTACAGCTTTGGAGCCAAGAACACAGGCCTTTCAAATACCTCTGGTGGGCCATAAATTGGCCAATGGAAATTCTGCTTAAAGCTATGGATACAGGAAAACTGAGACTCTGCAGAAGAACTAAGCATTGCTTCATTATTTTTCTATTTATTTTTATTTTTCTCTTCTGTTGGGTTTGCTAAGGTGAAGGTATTTTTATTTTATAGAATTGGTTGTCACTTCACTTTTGAAAATACAGTTAATAGCGAAGTCTTTGTAGATCCAAAGCCCATCACCCTTCAGGCGAATGTTGTTTTCCCCATTAGACAGCTGGGAAAACTTTTAAAAACATATTCCCTTTATGCATGGCTTTGGAATGGATATTTTTCCTTTGTTGTCAGAAGGATATTTTTAAAAATCTGCTTTGTTGACACCACTGCAATATTAAACCATTTCTAAACTATTTCAGTAAATCGGTTCTTTGGTTTATCCCAGTTGCAGAGCTTCAGCAAATCCTTTTTATGTGAAATGTAATGGAAAAATGGTTGCAATACATTTCAAGCAAAAGACAAGATGAGCACTTACAGACATCTTCTTAAGTGACCAATTGATTTGTTGATGACACTGATGAAGGGCAGTGTCCCTTAGTAAAGAGAGATGAGGTAACGACATAATACTCTGATACTGGTGTTTTTGTGTTATCGTTGCCTGTGCACACAGATAAAAACCAAAATGGCCATCTAAACCATACTTTAGTGCCTGTATTGATTGCTGGTTCTCAAACCAGCCCTGTTATGAATTGGCCATTTATCACTTCAGAGGAAATGAACATCACCAGATTTTGAGCTACAACTTCTGCAACAAGGGTCTTTTCAGATAAAAAGTCAACACGTCAGATGAAAGCAAAAATAAGAACTGTGTTTTCTAGCTTTACGTATGTGAAAGGATCAGGATGGGATATACAGGTTGTGGTGCTTGCTGCATATATGTTGTCTGTCGTGACACACTGGCTGCACTCGAACAAGTCCTCCTGCAAAGCCATTTGGTTGTCTTACTCTGCTACACCCAGGGGGATAATAGCTGTCAGTGCGGTCTCTAGGACACATTCCTGTGCATTAGAGCAGTAATAAAAGCCACTACTGCGCTCGAATAAAATTTCAGTGAGGTCCAAAGGCTGTAGCTTTGGTCCGAGCTTCAAATTCCATTTAAAAATCGTGTTTGCCTTCATTCTGTAGCCTTCCACGCTCTGCTTTTCTTGTTTTCTCTAAGTTTTATGTAAAATGCTTAGGTTTGCTTTGAGAGCACATAGATTTCACAATCATATTTTACTGATGGTAACTTTTACTTTGAAGAGGGTCTCACTTTCCTGCTGTGTATTTGGCAGCTGAAACAGGCTAGTATTATTTGCTTTACACAAGAAAATAAAGGATAGAGATTTTCTAAATTGATTGTCTGAGACTTAAATACATATTGAGTTTTCTAGTTAAATGTCCTGTTTTCTACAGCTATACTCCATCAGCTGCTTTGAGGTTTGGAGAAAAACCTGAGCAAGCAGTGCTTTTGAAAACCAGTCCTGCTTGGCTTTTAAATTAATTTTTGACATCTTGCTAAATGGTTTGATTTTTGGGTGTCTTGCTCTTGTAAACATTTTTGCTAACTTTGGTGGGAACAGCTAGCTGGTTTGGCACTGTCACTTTAAACTCCATTCTTAATGTGATTTGGCATTCCCTGTATGTCTTCCTTGTAAGTATTTCTATATTTTGATCTCAATTATCCAGTTGCTGATTTACTATCAGTAAACAGTATCAACAGACAAGAGACATTAGATAATTATTTTGGATTATGAGCGATGTATCAGCCTATCCACCTGGCCAAGCAAAGATCTTATTCCTTATGAAATCTTCTGACATAACTGTGAAGGCTCTTTAAAATGTAAAAATACTTTCAAATTGTAAAATAGGTCTATGAGGGTATCTGGTCCTTGTGCCATTAGCCAGTCAAAAAACTACCTTACCACAGTTATGTATCTCTGATCCCCTGTATAGACTATGGGGGAAAACAGGTTCCTTCACGGAGAGTACCAGATCTTGGATGAAGTGTTTTGAGATGCCTTAGTGGGATGGGATGGATTGGAGCAATACGTCTATATGTAGACTATGTAGCCCTTGTGACTTTGATCTGGAAAGAATCCTGCCTCATCAGATTTATAGAAAAAAGTAACAGGAAAAGATTGTTAATAATAGCTATTGTCTTGAGAGTATTCTTCCATATTAATTTTTTTTTTCTGGTAGAAATCAATTCTTTCCTTATTTTAAAATATCATTGCTGCCTCTAAAAAACCAAAAATCATGACACAATGATGAAATAGACATCCTTTCACCTGAGAGAAAATTGCACTTTCAGTGGGTAGGGGCTGTTCCACATTTTGTTAGTGATGAATTGCAGTTTCCTGTAAGAAAGATTCATTGACTCCAACTTTGTGTCTCCCTATCAGCAGGCAGAAGATAGGCTATCTCTGTCAGAAATGTGTGATATAGTGACAGGATGCCAAATACATGGTCTTGGGAAGAATTTGCTTTCACCTGCTGTGAATCATGGATGCCTGAACCGCATTTTTTCTACAACCTGCAAGTGACTGTAAGAGGCAGGCATACAAAACCTGTAGCTAAACAAGGACTCAGAACTTCTCAGGTGTGATTTTAAAATGAATCACAAGATCCTCTTGTCATTGCATGACTCTGGGAGAAGCTGCCTTTTGAGGCTCACCCTGAACCAATAGGATTTCCGGCTTGCTCTCACTGCAAGAGAATGGTGATCAAACTAGAAATCACTTAAACCATACTTAACCAGGTCATGGAGAGAAGTCATTAAGGATGAACTTGACTTTTGCGGTTGAAAGTAGGCGGGAAAAGGTTCTTTTATAATGTGTGCTTCACTGTTAAGGTACAGATGATGTGGAACTGCTGTGTCTAAAGATGAAACAGCATCTTTAAAAGCACTAATGAATTTGCTGTTTTCATCTGAAGTGCTAATTGCCCTGAGTTTGGTGACAAACAATGCTGTTACATCCATATGCATGCTTTTTCAAACTTAGCTTTCCCTTTTCCTCTTTATAAACTGCTCACTTGACCAGATCATAGGTTTGGAGAGCCTGTAGAATCCTGAAATTCAGATTTGTTTGAAATGTACCTTCATTAACCCAACCGCAAAAAAACTTCTCACTTTTTTTTTTTTTTTAGCCATATAGTAAGGATGATAATCACACAGGATGGCTAAAATGATCTGTATTTCACAGAAGGAAGTTAAATGCAACTGTGTACTTTTATGATGACTGTTTTTTCTACCAGTGTTACAACTCCTGTTTTCTTAGCATGTTTACTTTGCTTTGCACCTGTCTCAGAGCATTAAATAACAACAAACCCCAGAGGTACAGGCTAGCTAAGGATACCCGTGTGTATTTCTCAATGATATGATGACAATGTTAACCTGATATTAGATCTTTGAGGACAGGAAAGTGTGGTTACTGAAAAAGATGCATGGTCAAAATACCTTGAATATCTGTAGGTCAGAAGTATTGTTTAGAACAGCCCTGAAACTGCTGTAAATAACTCCAAAGAACTGACTGATGAGGTATGGGACAAAGCACATGATTATGGAACTACAAGTGGTCTAAAAACCCTATTTAGCTTTTTCTAATCCAAATAATGATATGAAAGCCGCTTGACCCCAGAGTTACTAATAGTTTCTAATTTTTCTTTGTTTCCTGAAGTAAAGCAAAGGCACATTCCAATGGTGCAGTGACTAACACAGACGGCAAGGTGACTGGCACCTTGGATGAGCACAGTGTATGCTAGGCAGCTAAGAAAATGCAGCATATAAAGTTAGTATGCTAAAGTTAAATGCTCCAATTAAAAAAGAACTTCAGATTACGACCAACAGCTGCCCAAACAAATGCTTCCCTTCAATAAGATAGAAATAATGCTGACCTGCATCTACGAGGAGCTTACAACTTGTTAGCCAAATGTTCTTTTTGTTGAAAAAAAAAACCCCCATATTTTACACTGTTAACAATTTTCTTCTTATAAGCACCTAAACCAAATTTGATCTGGTATGTGGTATAATTAATGACTTATCTGGAAGTCAAAGGAAAAATTAGCTTTTTTTTGTTTATACCTTGACTGATATAAGACTTCGTTTTGACGATGTAACATCACTAACACATTCTTTAAAACAAAGGAAGAAACATATTCTTGAGTTCACCCAATAGCAATAAAAAATAACTGCATTTTTATAGTTCATCCTGCATGGAACATGCTCTCAGGAGAAAATCAGAGATAAAATTTTTATTTGGAGGTGAAATGAAGGGGGAAAAAAAGCAGATCTCAGTTTTTCATTCTTATTTCTGTCATCAGGATTGATTGTTGCCTGTTTATGACTGGAGTTCCTCTTCCTCCTCTACCTTTGTGGTCTCATGGAGAAGGCAAAGGGAGCCATGCATGAGGCACGTTGCATGCCCACCAGCTGCTCAGTGATTCTTGAGGCAATGGGAGAACAAAGAAAACAAAACTCTGGTATTTTCTAAATGCTTTCTAAAAGTAATCCTTCAACAGAATGGATTATAGATATGCGGCAAGGCTGGGTGGACCAGAACATGCAATCCCAGTTGCTTGCATGACAGTGGTAGTCTCAGCTCTGATAAGCAAGGTAGACCTGAAGATTATTCTGAAGCCCACCTCCTGTTGCTGTCCATCTCATACCATCATCTCTCACTACCACCAGTCCATCCTGATTAGGCTGATCTTACTGCTGCTTTTCAATGAGCCTGATGCTTTCTGCAAGGTTACAAATTCACTTTGTTTTGGTGGTCATAAGTCTAGAGTTCTGTCAGCAGCGATCCCTCTGTGCTCTGCTTCTGCTTCATAATCCTTCTATATCACTTTCTTGCTTTAGGACTAGCCTAAAAAGTAGACTGCATGTTAAATTGGACAGAGGGTCTACTTTGGGTGTCAAAGATGTCAATGTTGGTGGCATTAAGTGGGCCATGTTGTAGCAGGATGGCTTATATGTCTCAGTATAGTTGAGAACTCTCTTAAGCTTGACCCTAAAAATCAGCATGAACAGATGCTGTGTCTCCTTCTAAAGAGGTTTATTTTTGTTTCTTCCAGCACAATCCAAGTCCTCGTGCTTTTCTGTGAAAGATCTGTGCTGGAAGCATCTTCTGTTTGACTTGCACAGTTAATATTATGCATACTAGATGCTGTGAGAAGCAATGAAGGCAGAAGATTGGGCCAATAGGAAGGGCAGGGAGTTTAGATTAAAAGTTAAGGGGAGATGCAAATGTAAAACTCCTTTTCTCCTACCGGTGTCTGAGCTTTCTTGGCTTCTGTTAAAAGAGGGCATTGATCACACTGGAGAAATGAAATGTGGGTTTGCTGAATTAAAAGTCTTTTGTCTAATTTTGGACACATGCTTTTAGGTACTGCTTGATCTCTCCAGTCAAAAAATCCTCATCTTTTGTTTTTTGAACTACTTTGCCTAGAGTAAGTTGCTATCACAGTGGAGGATCTTCTCAAGTGTGGATAATCACCCAGTATGTAATTGACATCCATAGTTTGTAGATGTGTGCTGTGTTAAAAGATGAATCTTTCTCTTAAATGTTTCTTAACTTTAAAGATCTTCCTACTTAGAGCAAAGTGTTAGGGGCCAAATCTTCAGGTAGGGTAAAGCAATGTCTTTCTATTATGCCAATGGAAACTATTTCGATTTACAGCTACTGAACTTCTCATCCAAGATATTGATTTAATTTTTTGTTTTCTAATGGGAACAGAGTCTGTATAGCTTCTACATTCTTTTTGCTTCCTCTATTCCTTCTCCTACTGCATATAAAAAACCATTTGATTATTTTAATAAAAAATCCTGTTGCAGTTATTTTTACACTATATAATAAAATCCCTTCAGATTGTTTATGGAAGCTCAGTCATTTATTTATGCAAAATTTCTGCATTCTTCACTTTTGTCTCATTTTTCATGGTTCTCAAATTAAATATTTTATTCATAGGTTGCAGTTGTGCCCACCATGCATATTACTTCATCATGATGGAATAAGATTGATGTGCTGTCCTCTAATCACCTATCTATTCAAGCCATCTTTGTCAATACTGGTTCATTTTTCTTTTTCTTTGCCAAGAGGCAAGAGCAGGAAATCAAATAAACGTGTATAATACTGCTTCAAAATTAACTTTATAACATGAAATCTGAAAAGCTCTAGAAAAATAATGGGAGACAGCTGGACAAAGTCCAGGCCACTCTTGGAAGGTTTCACCTGTAATCAGTTGGGGTTTTTGTCAGTGTTCCCTGTAGGATTGGATGGGTGAATATTATCAACATTAAAATATATTCAGCTTGAAGAAGAGTCTGCAAGTGTTGTTGCACTGGGAAGTTAACATTGCAAAACTGCCTCACTTTCCATTTTAGTGCAGAGAGCTTTGTTTTAATATTTATTTTTAGTTATTCAAAGACTTTTTCTTAATAGATCCTACCATATATATATATATACATATCTCCCGCTTTTATAGTACGTGATTGTTGTGGTTTGTTTTTGTGGGTTTTTGTTTGTTTGTTTGGGGTTTTTTTGTTGTTCTGGTTTGAGGGGTTTTTTTGGTGTTTTGGTTTTGGATTTTTGTGGTTTTTTGGGTTTTTTTTTTAGATATTAATGGTTCTAGAATGCCTGAAAAAAACCCCAAAACAAACCAAAAACCAAAAAACAGGAAGTAAGCTGCAAAGGTAATAAGTAACCACATGACTCCAACTTAGCTGTTGTCATTTTTCTTTATATCATGACCATTTATAACCTGGTGGGCTTTCCACCTCAAAGCATGATGAGATAATGACATTTAGCTACTCAGCAAAGCAGAAGAACATATGTCATGGTTTTATAAGAAATGATTGAATTCTATACAGGCAGTGGTGGCCATATGTTCTCTTTGCTTGTTACATACTACCTGTAAAGCACATTTGTCTCCTGCTAAACTATGCGAGCAGTCACATTTGGATTTTTATTTTAATTGAACTTTTACTTTTTTTTCTCCAGCATTTGCTTCAGGCAGGGCAGAACCAAATTCTTTTGAAATGAATAGAAATCTTCCCCAACATTCTATGGATTTAGGTTTATAAAATTTTAATCAACTGGCTACAAGTGCCAGTCTTTTTTTTTAAGCACTTCTTTCCCAACATTCCCCATGTTTTGTTTCAAAATGTAACCGTGCTCATTATATCCTGGCTCCTGGCCCTCAGATAAAGCATGATAAACAAACTACATCCCTTGTACGTGTACAAATCACAAGCACAATATTTGTTTTTTTACCATTGAGCTGTTCCGCCTCTTCAAATTGCACCTTCTGTTTAATAGGTCCTAATATCTGACTTCGGACCTGTGCTTGAACATGGGTGCTGCTGGAGAACTATTACATTTTCAGCTCTTGAAAGAGACACAGAATTAGATTTCAGCTATTTTAAGTAGTTCTCTGGACCAAAAAATTTGATTGTCCACAAAATGAAACTTTTATTAACTCCTTGATTTTCCCAGTGTAAGAAATTATTTCTACTATTTTGTCCAACAAAACTTGCCTTTCGTAATGTTCAACATCTGTCACCTTCATTCATATTTGTACTTAGAAGCTCTGTTTTGTAAGATGTTAGAAACCAATAGAAAAGAAGCAAATTCCTCTTGTACCACTGAAGTAGGCACAGCAGGGGCACAATCACCTCAAATATGATTTCCCTCTTTTAAGGGACACTTTGGCTTAAATTAATTCTCAAGTTTTGTGCTAATAAATAAATCTTATATTTGTGATAAATGGCTAAGCCAAAACATTCTTTTATGCAGTGATAGAGATTACTAGAATGAGGTAGAGGATATAAAGGGTTAAAAATCTGAAATGGATCATTATAGTGTAGAGGCTATTAACAGGCTGAGCTGCCTCAAAGTTCAAGCTTGTTTTCCTTTTCCAGACTCTTTATGTTTAAAGTGGATAGGTGGCGATGGTAACATTTCAGTGTTCAGCACAGGGCACTGTTCTGTAAATTTGTAGATTTAGGAACGTGTCATCTGACCCTTGCCATTTTAGATGTGGGATGTGTGGTGAAAGAGGGGCACTCTCAGAGAGGTAAAAAGGTTAGGTCACCATTAACTTATTGCATGGATAAGATCCCATAGTAAGTTGGAACTGCAAGCCTGGTGCTGTGTTTGGTTTCCAATGGTCCATGAACATTCATTGCATGTTGGACATGTCTGAGTACTTGCTTAACTGTTTGAATAAGTCATAAGTGCTTCAGTTCTATCACTTTCAGTACAATTTTCAGAGCACAAAGGGGGAAGGCATATTATAATGAATGTAAAATTAACTTAAGCAAAGACCTCTTAGGCTCAAGTCTGAACCTGGCTGGATGAAAGCCCATTTTCTTGAATATGGGAGAACAGCCGGAGTTTTGAATAAGGCAATAATAAAAAAGGAGAATGTCAGCAATGAAAATGGAAATACATATTCAAGCTAAGTTATTTTTTAAGACTTTATTGCCTGTGTCAGTGAAAATATTGGTTTTATATAATTTTTTTACAGTGAGATGTATTTTGTTAAATAAGTTCTTTCATTTACTTCCATAGAATTGCCTCAATTATCTTTTAAGTAAGTGAAAAAATGCTTTTAATTATTCTTTATTGTGTTTCACTGATTTACCACAAATACAGAGAAACAGAAAGACAAGTACTATGCTGGCATCCAGGCTATGGCATCTGCTATTCCATGTGTTTTATGCCATTGAAAAATGGTAAAGATTCTGTATGCTAGTCTGAATAGAAGCTCTTCAAAGGAATAACCTGTCACAAGCTAGTCACTGGTGTTGACAATACTATTATTATCTAGAGACAGTGAGAGATGAGTACAACGGAAACTTCCTAGAGTGGAGAAAATATTAGTGAATTTTTTAATCTACAAATGTAATGCATGCTGCCCTGAGGTGGTAAGGAGTGGATAAACTGGTAAATATAACCAGGGGACATATGTGAGCATTTCAACACCAATAAGTTGGATGGCTTTTTCCTTTTCTTTTTTTTTCCCAGTGTTGATGTAATATATATAGGTACACTAAAGAAAGCTGGGTTAAGTTCTTCAGAAAGAAAATGGTGTGGCAAAAGAAAGTCCTTCAAAGTCTTCAGACTAATCTTTTGCTTTGTGTTTTAACAGAGGAAATAAAGGAACATGAACCAACACTAAGAGAAGAATCACTTGGTTTTGTCCCGGGTGCCTTTAGTTTATTTAGCCTTTGGAAGACTGATGCACATCTCCTCAAAGCTGGAGCACAAGTTTTGATGGCATAGTTTGTGGGTGACCCTTCATGGCCAACACTCTGCCATCTTCCACTGCTGCTGCAGCCGTGAGGGAAGGACATGACAAGTGGAAAACGGGAAGCAATGAAAAAAAAACCCAGGGGAGAGCAAGTCTTGGTTCCTTACCAGGAAGTGAGCAGAGGAGTGAGGTATAGCACCAAGTCTTTAATACAGCTCTTAGCAGGAATGTAATTCCTATTTGTAATAGTTGCAGGCTTTCACATATACATTTGTCCTTTCACGCACTTTTGGATAATGATGTTTTGCAAAGGCACTAGAACTCTGGTTAAAAGGATGCATCTTCTGTCCTCATTTTCATTCCTTTCCTTCTGCCTCCTTTTGAAATTACTAGACAGTGTGTTCAGAAACTCTGGTAACACTTAGAAAATGATGCAGTAATCAGAAAGCTCTCACAAACCATTCAAGTGGGTCACAAATACCTGTCATCAGAAAAAAAGGTATATAGCATGTTGTGATCAGATGTAATTTTTCTATTGTTTATCTGCAATTTTTGTAAAATTTTTACAAAAATGAAAACTTATATAACAGTCTGGATGGTATGCAGAAAAAATAGATATGTAATTCATAACTTCAGTTCAAGCTACTCTGTTTTTTTTACAGGAACATCAGGTTCTAGTGGAAAAATACAGGAAAGGTCTATATTAAGAAATAATTCAACAAAAAAAATCTGAATAATGAAAGCATTTGGGAAAATCTGGTGAGTATTTACAAATAGAAGAAACAAAGATGTCAGAACACTAATTGCGAATGCTCTATTTTAAGGAAAATATAACAAAAAAACCCCAAAAATCCCTCATCCCAAACACCAAAAGCCAGAAAGAAAGGTTCAAGTGGCTGCTATTTGAAATGAATGAGCAATGGAGATTGTCACATGTGAATGAGGAGGTTTATAAAGGAAACAGGGATGCTTGAATGGTAGGTTATCACTATTATTTCAGGAATTAGATAAGCGATGCATTAAATTTTAGTTTTCTAATAATTTATTTCCTAGCATTTTAAAGTAAGTTTCGGAAATATTAAAAATCTGAGAGTATTTACCACTGGCTATATTGTATACTCTGAACAGCTGATGCTGAAATAGGTCATATTTTGCATCACGTGCTCTTACATTTGGCTGCCTGCTTTCTGTATTCTCCCTCACTGGATATTTCTCTTTCTGCAAAGGGAAACCAGAGACACTGTGGATGCAGAGTGTTTCAGTGGATATGCTAAATCATTGTATTGACATGCTGTTAGTTCCACTCACTAGACCCCGCTTTTGGTCATGTAGAACGCTATCAGTTTGAGAAATGCTTGTAAAGTCTAACAAAACACTTAGGACACCATGCACACTGGGGACTGTGTGATGGAGTACAGGGAAAATTCAGTCTGCTGGGAACTCAGGAGTGACTCTCCATCCCAATCTTTACTCTTTGTTGTGTACAAAAAGATCACAGTGAAAGATGCTACAGCCTTACTGTGAATCTCTGCATCCTAGGAAAGGTTCGGGACAATACAGACTTGCTACGTAAGTCAGGCTCCAGCTTTGTTCTGGAAGTAATACTTCTAGAGGTGAGCACCAAACCTGACTTAGAGTCAGTCTCAACCCTGAGTGTCAGAGCAGCTTCTGGAAGAGATTGCAGGAGCTTCCTCAAGGACATACTTTATAAGTATTAAAAGCAGTGGATTATGGTACAAAACATAGGCTGTCTGGTTGCCTTTTTGTTCCATGAAATGTCTTCCTTGTACTTTTAGTGTGTGGTGAAGTCTGCACCTTCAGCACATCTGGGTATTGTTCGGAATCCCCCAGGGGCTTAAAAGGGATTTGTATACCTTGCAGCTCAGGACGGTCAGTTCTGAGGGATCAGGAAAGCAGAACTGCCTGCATATATGTGCCAAACCAAACAGGGAGCTCCAACTGAGCTCAAGGGTATGGTGCTGCTGAACAAGGAACTTCTTTCTCATAAATTTTGGGGTTAAAGATTAGTTATCTCTGTAAGTCCTGTGTTAGTTGCATAATTCTCAAGTTTTAGCAGGCTTTTGGTTGATCCAAGAAGCAATGATTGCTCGAAGGCAACAGGACATCTTTGAAATATTGCTATCACCTCTTAGGCAAAGCAAATGAAAGAAAACGTCTCTGAACAAAAGTATTACACGCCCAAAGAAAGCAGGCAGTCCATTATGGTGTTTCAGCTATTCCAAAAAGAAAAATGTTTGTTCCAATACCAAGCCCCAATCTCCTATGTTGCAATTCAAGCTTTTCTGTCCCAACTTTAATATACATTGCCTCCTCTCTCTATATATATTCCTATAGATGCTTGCATATAAAAAAATTTTGATATACTAGAAAATGTTATTGTGCCAGTTTTTTGTTAGACAAAACTGTTGTGGTTTTCCTTCATCTCCCCTCATAGATCATATTCTCTACAGTTTTTTTCAACCCACCTGAACATGATTTCATCTAGAAGTTAGTTCTCTGGTTTGTATGCTAGAACATTTAAATTTTTTCTAGCTATTAGGAAGGCCTTAATAAAGTCCAAATATGTCACAGCTGTTTCTTTTCCATTATCCAGTTAGGCCAGTAATCAAAGAAAGAAAGAAATTACATTGATTTGACATGATTTGTTCCTGATAAGTCCATGTTTTCTCTTTTTTATTACCATCTTACTGTTTTGTGCCTTAGAAATGAATTTTTAGTAAATTGCCCCAGAATTTTTCAAGGAAGAACAGTTCAAGGACTGGTTTGTACCCTCCCAAGCAGAAATATTTTCTCCTTTTTGAAGTGTGACATTGTGATTGCCCTCTATTTCTCTTCAGGGAATTCTACTTTTCTTCATCAACTCTCCAAGGGAAGTGCTATGATTCAGAGATTACTGGGGTTGCTTTGTTAAGGGTACTTAATTGAAAGTCATTGAACTAAACTAAATTGAAAATCTCTATCTTTTTCAATGTCCTCACCCATATTCAGGAAGACATGCCTATCTCCTTTAAAAATTTAATTTAATTCAGTATTGGATCACTGTTAACATCTATTTGAAAATTGAAAGAATGCATTGGATGCAATGGCCTTCCTTGAGTCATTCATTATTTCATCTCCTTAATGCTTCCTTTTACTTCTTTAATGTGTCATGTATTTGTAGGATCTTTTCTGGTTGCTTGTTATGTCCCCTGTTAATTTCAACTCAGCCTTAGCCTTGCTGAATTTAACGTATCTGAGCAATTCTTTTATGTCCTTAAGATACGTGCCGTTGTCTTCATTCTGTGTGCAGGTCCTTTTTCCATTTTCAGATCACTAAACTGCTACTAATACGGTCAAAATGTCTTTTACTAGAGTTCTTATCTTTGAGGTAGTTTCAGTTGTGTTGTTGGCATAATGTTTCCATTAACCACCATTTTTTTAAAAAAAACCCCAAATTATCCATGCAAAAGACCTGACAATAAATTCTTTCCACTGATGTCCACTTCCTCAAAGTGCTGTCAGTATTTTGTAGCCCTCCTTTTTTTGTTTTCTGTTTCCAATAGCATGTCTTTAACCCAAATGATTTTCTGCCTCTGGGAGAATAATTTTAAAATAGCTACTGCCCTAATAATTTCCCTTCCAAAGAAAAGATTGTCTCCAGTACATGCAGCCAATATTTTGGGCCCTACAGTATAATTGTTCCAAAATACATAAAGGAAAATCATGTCCCCAGTCACCAACAGGCTGCCTCCCTTGGGTTGTCCCTAAACAACCCTATCCAACAGCCTCTCTTTGTTTTAGCAGTGGAGATATTGCCTTAAAATCTCTTTTTTCTATCCCAGAAACCATTGAAACGGTCATTCACTGTATGTGATTTTCCCAAAGTTCAGAAAGTGCTCTTGATAAACAACCCTTCCACCATTGCATCTCAGGTACTTCTCACCCCTCCCCAGGTGCTTCCTTGTATGCTTACTATATTCCACTAGTAATTTGTGACACCAATTACACAAATTACTTAAGCCTTTGAGTTACTCCTGTTTGTTCCTCCTGTCCTGACCATGTACCTAGAAAGTATTTCAGATATTCAGTTGCTTGTGATATTATTCTTTTACTTGCCTCATAGTTTCTTATTTCTTCATCTCACCTTCTAGATGAAGGCTGGTTTTCCCTAAGAAGGAAAAATGGCTAAAGACAGCGCTTCTCTTTTGTCCCTAAAATTTTGGAAGCCAAGCATGTGTTATCACTGAGATGCTGTCTTATTTGCACTGCAGATTGCATATCCATTCCCTCTCCCGTCCTTTGTGTCACAAACAGACTAACTACATTTTTCAGGTTATCAGTGGCTGCTCCAGGTGACAGTGATATTTCCCTGGGATTAGTGGTAGAAAAGTAGGAGCTGTGCCAGTGGATTAAAGTGTATTTGCCAGCTTGCCAGCTCGTCTGATGAAGTACAAAACATCGAGCTGTTACATTTGGTATTCCTCCTTTGGAGTAGAGTAAGGAGAGTTACCCTAACCCTCGTACTAGAGCTGAAGTGACCACATCTACAAGAAAAAAATGACAGCCTATTCTAAGCCATGATTTTCTTTCTTATCTGAAATCAAAGGAGAAAAATCAGTTTTCTCCACATGCCTGCATCTGAGAAAGATTTGGGGTGGCTTTGAGGTGGACCTTTTTCTGATATGAAGGAAAAGGATAACATCAGTAGAAGTATTTGCAGTGATCTGGGTGAAAATCACATTTCTATCTTTAAAAGAAGAGATCATCCATGTGGGTAAACCAGGGCAGTGTCACTGCTGTTGCTGTTAAAATGAAGCTCGTTCAGTGACTGCCTAGAGAAATTGAATCTTTAGGTATTTCAGCAGCCTGAGTTACAGCTTCTCTTGGGAAACATGATACTGAAATATAGAGCCCTTCATTCCAAGGCCAGTGACTCAGATCTGCCCCTAGGTGAAAGAGCAAAAAAACCCAAACCCTCACCTGATGGCTTTTTGATGATACATGTGAAGAAAGCCAATGGATTACAATCAAACAGAGAAGTGCCCACGCTGCAAAACCACTGTCAGAGTCACTGATGCCTCAGCGAAACGGCCAAGGACAAAATAGTCATGGAGAATCTACTTACTGCAAATTCCTTCTGGCAGCTGCTGAAGCCAGTGATGATGGACACATACGTGTCCTATCACTGTACTGAGCTTTTGTGGGGAGCAGTGGTGGGTCGGCAGTGAAGAACTGCAGCCTGTAACTTCTCTAAGATAAAAGAATCCATATCAGGAAGCCATGTGTGCTTGAGGTCTCACCCAGGATTAGTAATTTTTATCACAGATATCTGAAGCCCTCCCATCTATTCTGAAGTGAAAGGTAAAAGTGTTTGACAGACTAAAAGCAGTTCTGAAATCTGTTTTGGCAGAAGCCTTCTCGTAATGGGCTGTGCCACAATAACTTGTTTCCTTGTAGTGCCACCCAATTTGTTAAGAAGAAGAGTGGGATTCAGTGCAGTCTGCTATATCTGAGGATTCATCCTCAGAACCACGTACAGAGCAGCACTCCAGGGGGCTCTAGCTTGGAGAGAGGAACAAAGCTAATAGGGTATCCATGGATCATCCACTGAATTCAGTGAACCTCTCAAATGAACTCCTGTACTACGCTTCAGTTTGGACTGTGGAGCAGCCTCAGAGCACGTGAGCCGCATTCCCTTTGTGTGGAACTTAACTGGAAGATGCACTCCAGGAGTTCACCGGTGGCGAGTTGGCAGTCAGTCTGTGAGCAGAGAGCAGAACACAGCTAGTCTGATGCAGAAAAAACCCCGTGCAATATGAGCAGGGAGGATGCCAGGTCGTCACCAGCAATTTCACTTTACAGAGCCACTTCTGTTGGTCTGTATTGCTTACTAATATAGATGTAGCTTAGCTGGACTAAGGGATTTTGGCATCCTATAGACATGTGACTTATATTTTGCTCTTAGGATCAAAAATTGTATGCAGTATATGCTTAAAAATGAGATAGAAAAATAAAATGTTTTACTAAACTACTTAGTTTAGTAGTTTTGATTCCTCTGTCATTTATAGCAAAGCAAAAAATCCTAGTGGATTGAATACTTTGCAATTGTCAACAGCATGTCAGGATAAAATGAATACTTTAAGCATAAAGTATAGCCAGTCTCCTTCTTAAGCTGATATAGGGAGTTCTTGAAATGACCTTGGAGGCTGAGAGTGAAGAACAGACATAGTCAAAAATGCTTTCTGCCTTCTGAAGTCAGTGGGCTGGATTTGACCACCAGTGTATCACAGCACATCACAAGCTTTCACAGTGAATATAGTCATATTTGGTGGCTGTGGAAAGCATTTCTACAAATTTGAAAGATTGAAATGTTAGTGGCTTTTTTTTCCTAATCTTGGCGAACTCAGGTTTTTACATTTCTGCACCAAACATATTTGCAGATCTGCTTAATTGTAGCAGACCTGTAAATTATGGAAATAATTCAAGGATAATATAAAAACCCAAGGACAAGACATAAAGAACTTTAGATTTTTTTCCTTTTCTCTAATCCTGTGACAGTCGTGTTTTATTTCATGTGAAGAAAATAATGTCAGGAGGATACTAATCATCAGTTTGCTACAGCTGAAAACAGCACAGCTGGCAGATGAGTATTTTAATGTATTTCTAGATTAAGGAATGCAGTTTAAAGAAAACATCATGCAAAAATTCAATCTGTTATGGGTTTAAAATAAAGTCCTCCTCTGTGCCATGGTTGAGTGAATAGCTACCTTATGTTTTATCATATTGCGGTGGATTATTTTTCTAATGAAGCTTGTGTCCCCCTAAAGCATTCTTCAGATATTTTGTGTTCACTTTAGTCCATAATAATGCAATGATTGAGTGCAAGAGTGGATTTTCCTTTAGTAAGGCTCTATCAGGACACTTTTCTTAACAAATTTAACTGAAAGCAATCTATACAGGCAAGAAAAACAAAACGCTGTGTATTAATTTCAATTAGGTATTTTATTCTATTCAAATTGGGTTCTTAGCAAAATTAGTAATGGTTTTGGAAAGGGAGGAAAACTGTCATTTGGTTCATGTTTATATTTCTTTTAATACCTCTTTTTCTCTTCCAATCCTTAAATAATAACTCCATAAAGTACACTTTAGCTGGAATAATACAGCTGGATCTTAAGAGACTACAAATCGGTATTCAGCACTTCATCTATGGCCAGAGATTCCTCTGCTTTCAAGAAGCCCAGACTGAGGGAGAACTAGATCTTAATCACTCCCGAGAATTAGCTAGAATACAGTGGTTATTAAACATGTGTAGGAAATGGCTTCTAAACTGGAGAACGTGAAAAGAACATGTAAAGAAGGTGCAGAGAACATATATTTTTAGTCATTTGAACCTATTGTCCGAGGTTTGGAACAGACAAGATATTTGTTCATGCCTCGTTTCACAGAGGAGTGCTCGGAGTTCCAAGCTTGAAGTTTGGAGCAGGAGGAGCGGTCTCAGACCACTTTGCACTGCTTTGGGTCAATATGGAGTCAGCACTGACTTCCTGCACACTCTTCCATAAATTGTACTGGTTGTCCATGCACCTTGAGGTAAGTATGATTTCTCTTAGGAGAGTATCCCACAGGATAATAGGTCACACAAGCAGGAATCTGATTCTCCCTCCTCTGTGCTCTGCAAGGGTTTCAATCTCTTAATTGCAGTCCATCATGACTCATTTTACTGTACCAGCTAGTGTCTGTATCTGAGATCCTTCAAACAAGCTAAATATAACAGCAGAAAGACATCACCATGGCTCTGACTAACCTTTTCACATGATTTTTTCTTGCGTGACTCTCTGGGAGAAAGGACACAGCAGAGGGCATTCACCTTTCCCTTGGCAGTAATAAACTTCTATAGCCCAAACAGCTGGTAATTTTTTTGTGCTCTCTTGCACCAGCTGATCTGTTTAAACCCTGTTACCTATTTGCCTGCTATTTTTTTTCCTTTCTGATTAGAGGATGGCATACTTTCTTTCCCTTGGTGGTGGCTGCTTTCCCTGCCTTCCCCCTCCCCTTCCCCCCTATCCTTATAGAGCCTTTACTTGGGCTCCTTTCAGTTGTGGCCCTGCTAAATGATTTATGTGGAGCTTTCCTCCTGCATCAGTCTCAGTCTCATCCCTTTCTTTGGTGAAGACAGTCTGGCATTCTCTCTCCTCAGTCCAAAAGGAATATTATCAATCTCAGTCAAGGACATTATTTGGGACTAATCCTACAAACCATATACTAAAAATCTCCTTCTGATAACCTTA
Organism: Mohoua ochrocephala; assembly: GCA_013398855.1. NCBI lineage: Eukaryota > Metazoa > Chordata > Aves > Passeriformes > Acanthizidae > Mohoua > Mohoua ochrocephala. Next base: position 148,369 of record VZTA01008045.1, read on the forward strand.
TCCTACATTTGAACATGTATTTTTTAACCACGTGCCTCTAGTTTTCAAGACTGGATATGGCTTGTGATATCCAGGGTTTGGATGGGTGCTTTTTGGGGATAATCTACTAATCAAGACTGAATGTCCATTAAAGCCCGGTGGAAAACCCCCAGGTAAATTAGGTCATGCTGATCAGCCACTGACTTTTTATCTCATTTTGTGCCTTCTCCTTTTGAAGATAATCTTTCAAAGTTGAAGAACCTGCTAGTCATCAAAATGTTACCATGAGAGTATGTAAAACTGTGCATGGTTGCTTCAGAGAGATCTGATATTTTTTTAGCTTAGCCTCTCACCTTTTCTCCATTCCAATCATGACACAAGGTTAGCAGCTGAATGCTGAACGCTGGGCGTTAGTTAGAACGCCCAAGTGTTCTTCATTTGTTTAAGTTCTATATATAAAGAATACATAGGAAGGGGAAGAGATTTGCTCATTGGTCAAATCTGAAAATGACATACAGTTATTTAGAATAGTCAAATTCAGGGTTATAAAATGTGTAGTGAAGTGTGTGCAAGGTCAAGGAATGCTGAATGATGTACACTGTAGAGGAGTAGGACAACAGTGTAGTGACCTGCAGTAAGGGAACAGAGACCTGCTGGCTCTGGTCAGTCCAGCCCCACTGACCCCTTCATTTTGGTGGGCAGGTCTGTACTGCCCTTGGCACAGCTGCAGAGGAGTGCTTCTGAAATCTTAGTGAGACACGTAAAACTCATCCTCACTGTACCTAACCACTCTTCTTGTGAGAGGGATCTGCATGACCGGTACACAGAGAGGGATCTGCGTTACTCTGGGGATAGTCTAAAGAGAAAAGGTGATCACAGTTCCTCTGCTGATAAAAGTAAACCAGAAAGTAAGGTGGATAAGGAAGAAAATAGAACTTAATAGATGCTATTATTCTCACATAAACTACTGCACAGGGGCCTGTTATCCTATCTAAGGAAGAATATTGTTAAATTAAAGAGCAATCAGACAAAGTTCTGATTGGTGTGATTAGGTATTTGAAAATCTCTCTAATTATGATGTTTAAATGATGGAGAATGTCTATTTTAGGCAGACCTGTGCAGGGTTAAAGAGAGAAAATGAAAAATACTGCTCTCCTTACCTCATAAAAAAAGGGAAGAAAGAAATATTTTTCTGAAATATCACAAATTTAAAACTTGCAAAGGAAATACTTTTTCAGACTTGGTGGAATTAAGCTATGAGATTTATGAAAGTATTCCCATAAGATATGTAGGGTCTATTTTAGACCAATTTTGTTGCAATGGAAAGGAGATATGTAGCTGTTTTGGTTATTATTATGTATACAAATGCAACAGTATAAAAGTGGAAAGGTATCACTTAAGAAAATGTGTAAGGAGAAGAAAGACATAGAAAGGATTAGAGCAGAAAGATATCACCACCTGTGGATTTAGCCAGGAGACTTGATTGTTGCAATTTCTGTGTCCATTGTTCAAAGGGATGGTCATGGTCATTAAACACAGTGTTCAATGGGTTAATAGACATCCATGTTTACGTGGGAATGCCCAGGCACCTCCCCTGGAAGGAGGGCATTTTCCCCTGTCTGTTGCAGCACTGTGGATCTGTTGAGGTGGGTGCAGCCCCTGTGCCCCTGGGCTGTTCCCTTGCACACCGCAGCAAAGCACCAGGTGCTTTGGCAAAGGGCGATTGTTTATCACGGACCATTAACCCCTCGGTCTCCCAAAGGCTGGGCATGCACAGACTGGGAGTGGAGCTCTGGCTTTAGGGGCTGGCAGAACTGAGGGAGGAACCACTGGGAGATATTGTGGGTGGCTTCTACCTGAGAATTTCTGCTTTTTATTCCTGTTTGCCAGTGGGGACCGTGGACAACCTCTTCTCTCGTAGAACCGCTATAATGTCCTTCCTATTTCCAGTATTCTGATTTTCCTTTTGGATTAAAAAAAGTGTTTAAAAAGATACAGATATGAAAAATAGTCAAGATAATGAGAGTTAATGCTAAAATAAGGTGCTAGGAGGAAGAGAGAATGTTGTGACACAGGTTTTGAGATACTTTTTAACGAACTGGTCTTGGAAAATCTCTCCTTTGTTACTGAGGAGTTGTTGTCCTGTACTGCCAGTCAGCATCGCAGATAAGGCAATGGTCTGTATGACAGGTCTGGGCCAGTATAAACATTCTTAACAGTATTGCAGAACTAATTGAAAACCCAAAGTGGGTTAAAAGTCCTCTGAAAAATGTCTGTGAAATTTATTATTCAATTTGGGAGGGAGTAAACTCAGTTTACTTGTACTTCGTTCCAGCTGCAGCATCTGTTCCCAAGGAAGTGTGACTGAGTTCTTGACCGTGTCTCTCAGTAAGATGAGCAAAACTTTTCTGAGTGATACTGCAGAACTGGAGAGGTGAGGAGCTGGTTATGGGCCTGATTTTTGGAGGTACTGAACAGACATGTATCACTTCGACTGTAGCTGGAGCTGTGGGTATTCAAGGTTTCTGATGGATTGGAATATTTCCCAAAAGTTTAATCAATCTTTATGGAATTACATTTTTATTAGTCATGAAATGCGTCTTTTTACATTGATTATTTTTCTCCAAAAAGCGATTAAGTGATGCATGAAAGGCAGAGAAGTAACTAAATTAAATTCAAAAGGTTTACGGAATAATAATTTGAATTATAAAGATCAATTACATTCTAAATGTAATTCAGCAGGCTCAGAAATCCCTTACTACTTTTACAAACTTTTACTACTTGTCTTCATCCTCATATAGGAATGGGAATACTCTGCACCTTAATACCCGTGTAGAGTTTGGTCTAACTTAGAAGTAGTTAATTTCCATTATAGTCTACTGAGAATTCACTATTTGCTGAAGATTGCTTAAACTGAAGAAAAACATAGCATGATAAACATATCACTAATCTGTAAGTGGGATTGCTAGGAAAGATTTGAGTAAATGTTGAAAAAAGAAGACTTCCACTGATGAAAAAAATGTTGGTGTCTACAGCAGGCCTGAATTAAAAGGCTGCATACAGGGTTTTGTCTCTGCTAGCAGCAAATGTAATGATCAGTACTTTTCAAATTACTGTCTGTAGACACCAAGGGATTTGCTAGGTCTGTCCTGGTTGTCAGCAGAAAAAAATGTTAATTAACAAGTTAGCCAGGGATGGGACCAGTGGCAGAGGAAGCAGCTCCGGAGAAAGGCAATTATGAAAAGTGCACTTGAAGACGGAGTTTCTCAAAACAGCTAAGCATCTGGGAAATTAAATGGTGACGGCACTTCATGAAGTGCCCCTGTTTTGGCTGTTGTTTTCACATTTATAGCAGCTGAGAGCCCTTGTCCTAGAGCTCGGGACCCCCGATGTCCTGTATAAGCCCAGAAGAGGTGGCATTGCACCTAGGGAGCTTGTTGGGTGGTAAAGTATCCTGATCCAGCAGGGATAGGAGCTCAGGTTCAGCCCCAGGGACAGCTGTGACACAGGCTTCTGGCTTAAAGCATCAGAGAACAGATTCAGGGTTGCACAAACCTGACATGCCCCAAGTGTAAGAAAACAGATGGATAGAAGACAGCCAAGAGAAGACCTGGAACCGATGAGGCAATTCTGGTCACCTTGATAAACAGTTATCTCAGCACACAGACTGCCTAAATACTTTCAGATTTAATTATTTGTGCTTTGAATACAGGTTTTACATAGACTAAGCCCAATTGCTAAATAGCAATAGCAAACTACAAAAATCACAGGCTTTTTCCTAATGGTTTTCCTACATAAAGTTTTTGCAATGTTTATTTCTCTTGCACATAATGTGCTTGGATTTACTGACTAGTAAATAAAAAAAAAAAAGCAAGTTCTTATAATATAAAAGAAGAAAATGTGCTATTTCACTGATTCATAGTTTGGTTGTTTTCATTTTTCCTTTAGCAGGCCATAAAAGAAATGTAACACGAAAGAAGGTGCAAGAATAAGCATTACTGAAGAATAGATGGAATCTTTGTGGAGATGAGTCTTACAGCTCGTATATCTTTGCTATCAGCAGCAGTGCACAAACAATAGCTTGGAGCCTGTAGGGGTAGAAATAGTCTTACAGTTTAGGTAAACAATTTTTACAATACCTGTTGGCAGTCCTCTTGCTCAGCTAAGATTAGTTGCTCATGTACTTAGTTTAACAGCAACCTTCACATTAACAAAAACTACTGCCATGCTAAGTGCAGTGCTCTGAAAGCCATAGATATGCAGTGCAGAATTCTGTAGAAATATATAACAGACTGAAATTTAATGCAGCTCTGCATGGCATGATATCTCATTAAATAGATGATATTTATTTAATAACCCTCCAAGCAAACTAATAGGTTAATTTTCTTTTTCTGTACGCATACTACTTCTTTTGCCATTGGAATTGTGCATGAATATAAAGCCTGAAGCTATCTTTTCAATCAATGGAAATTTCTTTACTGACTTAAGAGAGCACAAAAGTACATAGATACACTGTGGTTCCTTAGCAGCATAGCAGAATAGCCTTGCAATTTTGTCTGGGCTAGCTACTTGCAGCCAATTTTACTGTCAGTTCTGCTACATCTGTTTCTGAAAAATCTGGATTTGCATTTACTGAAGTTTTCTGTAGTTCTCAGTTCATGACTTAGAAAACGAAGCACTTTTGTTGGCCTTTTGAGGTACAGGAAAAACTGGATTCTTTAACTGTGCTTGCTTGTTTTATCAGACCCTTCCATTGTCTGTTATCTGTTGATACACTGACTAAGCTGCTGAACTGTTCACCAATTGAAATGAATGCTGTGTCTCCCTCTAATTTCTACGCCTCTGGTAACAGAAAAGAAACAGCAACTAGAGAGCTGAAGTGGGACAGAATTTTATGCCGTATAATTTAATAGGTTATGAATCTATGTCTTAGTTATCTCATTCCAGCGCCTAAACCACTGAGGAGCCAAGCTGCCTTTGTTAGAGCTTGCCTCTGCACTTAGCTGACTAGTACACTGCTGCCAGATCTTGCTGCAAAAGGGGTTAGGCTGTTTTTAGTTCTCAAAAACTGTTATTCAGTTGAGTCTGAACAAAGCTGATTCCCAGACACAATGCCAGGGAACAATGCTGATTCCCAGACACAATGCCAGGGAACAATGCTGATTCCCAGACATATGATATTCTGGTAATTTTAAAGTTAAAAATAGGTTTGTTTGGGGATTTTTTTTTTTTCTAAAACTAAGTTTCTCAAGCTTATTTGGCAAAACCAGTGCAAAGTAGGGCACAGTTCTTCTCTTCATAGGTCACCCTAGAGCACAGATTACTCACGATTCCAATTTTAAAAATGAAGATTAAATACAACTTCTGGAAAAATGAAGGGTGGAACATCTCATAAATGTTTTAATAATAATCCTTTTTCCAAAGTGCAAGAACATTTCAGCATGGAGCAGATACATGCCAACACTATAAATCCCCCATATTAGCATAAAGTTTTAATGTTAGTACGCTAACTTACTTTCTAGGAAGTCCGAGAATCCAAAACATGCCTAAAAAGCTATTTATATTTCCTTATTCTCTTCTGTAAAGAGCTTCAGGGGTGGCTACACAAATTTGGACATATTTATTTTAACAGTCCAAGGTTATCTTTCTCTTAAATTAGTTGCTGAGTCATCAGTAATTACAGATACAATGTGAGAACAAAGTGAAAAAAAGATCAAATGCAGAAAAAAATACATCATTAAGAAAGACTGAGAGGCTTAGTGAATGGTATCTGAACTGGATTAAAGAAAATATTCAAAATTGGTAATCGTGTGGCACTGCGAAGATCTTAGGCTTATTGAGGCCTAAGAAATACACGTGAGAGTCCAATTAATGATTAGATTTGTTTTTACTGGCATTTCATTAAAGACACCAGATGGTCACTGAGTTCTAGTGAGAGAACTGTAGTTTTCAAGCCAGTTTTGAGTTTGTTTGGTTGCTCCCATTATGCTGCTGAAGAAGGTTTGATATGCTTCTGTTTCATTAAAAACAAGGCCTCCTTCTACGAGCCTTCCTTTCTTCCAAGTCCCTTTAAAAATGAATTGGTTCAAATAGTTTTTCTGGGACCTGAAGACCCATGCGTCTTGTGTTTCTGGGCACTCCATATTCCCTTTGAAAGATAAGCATTACATTTGTCTTCTTTCTGTCTTTTACCTTCCAAGATCATAGAGATAACTCTTATTGCCTCTGAGCTCAAATTTCCAAGTTGCCTCCCTCTAAAGCAAGTGATTAAAACATCTGGATGCATGAATGCAGCTACAAAGGTACTGAACATTTGGGTTTACTCATATCAGAGAAAAGAGGTCTGAAAAGTAAAACAAAGTGTATTTACTAGATGTGTATTAAAACACTTGAACTAACTGAAAAGTCTGTGGAAATACTTCACTGAAAAAATTCTAAAACTTATACTAAAAATGTTTTTGTTACTGCAAATATTAATTCCAAATCAATATTTCCATATGAATACATAGATTCAAACATATATTTCCATTTTCTATCACCTTCCAAAATACCCCCCTAAAGTGACAAGCAAAAGTAACAACTGAACGAAATAATGATTTGTGTTAAATTGTCCTGAGATGGGCATTACAAAATGCTTTAGCCAAACACTGATTATTTTATCAGATAATCATAGAATGGGCTGGACTGGAAGAAGGGACCTTAAAGACCATATAGTTCCAGTGCCCCTGCTGTGGGCAGGGACACCTTCCACACTAGATTTGGTTGGGTTTTTTGTTTGTTTGTTTTGGTTTTGTTTTTTTGGGTTGGTTGGGTTTTTTGTTTTGGTTGTTTTTTGTTTGTTTGTTTAGCGTTTGTTTGTTTGTTTGTTTTTCTCTTTTGCAAAAAAATCTAGTGGTATTAGTTTCAAAGTATAGACCTGGACAATCTAACTGCAAATGCCTACTGGTGATCACAATGTGTCAGTGTTTTGATTAACATTTGATATTAATATAAAAGCCTTATCTGGATGGCCTATAAAAACTAGGTGCCCTATAATATAAACCAAACATGGTATGCAAAGTGGATATAATAAGGTTTGCTGATGAAAAAGAAAAAGTTGACAGCAAAGAGCTGGGAAGGAATTTCACAGTGCTAGATAAGCATGTGGTCAAGTGATACAACTGACACTGGAAAGTCACTGTGTATAGCCACAAGGTGATGTAAATGAGAGACAAACCATTGTCATTTCACAGGCACGGTGATGAACTCTGTCACTGCTTCAGAAAGTGAACTTGGAGGAAAGAAAAAGGAAATATATTGACTTGAGTGGCCAAATCTGTATTTCTAAACTGCAAATCCCATGTGTAGTAGTAGTTCATCTAATACCAGAAAGAGAACCAGAAAAGGTCCTTGAGGAGGCAAGAAAGCTGATTAATGGCATGAAATTGCTTTCAAATTAGAACATGACTGACTAGAGCTGCCCCTGCTGGGGCTGGTGGTGACAGAACAGGTAGAGCAGCGTTGATGAATTACCTAGAAGGCATTCATGGTCCTTTCTCCTTGTAAAAGACTCACAAGTTACTGAAAATATAGATCAGGTCTCAGTTTTAGAACATACATGAGATGGTAACCTCTCAACATAGTGCATAGGTCAGCTAGGGGGTGGCTTTCTGCACTAAAAAGTAGATGTCAGAAGTTTTCAGATCTCTAAAAAGCAAATAAACTAATGAGAAATGTCAGTTCAAGAATATTATTTTATACAAAGAATCATTTCTGGCTTAGGAAATCCTTGATCTATAGGTCATTGTGAACCTGCAAAAAATACGTTGGAGTCACGCATTGTCTATTTACAGAATTTCTATACCCTCTCCTAGGTAGAGTTATTGACTTGTGAAAGATAATGGGGGTCGGGCATGGTTACATGAAGTTTTTCTTTGGATGATGTTTGTTTGTATTGAGCTATTGCACTTCGCAAGGCCAGAGCTAAAAAATATTAAGTTTGAAACATGAACATAAGCCATGGTCTGTTGCAGTCAGCTGGGAGTGGGGAGGTCAAAAAAGATATTAGACCATGGTTTGGTCCAAAGAAAGCCCCTTCTTGGTTTGCAGGAGGAAGCCTCACCCATCCACTCTTATGCATATTCATGTACCCCTGCAACATGTAACCAAACCCCCCATGCCTGCCCCTCTGTCCCCATTGGTTGGTTTGTAACACCCACCCTTTTCTCCCTCTCTCCCTATTGGCTGTTCTGTATCACCCCGCCCCTTCGGGACCCCCTTATAACCCCCAGCCAAACGGAAGTTCCTCCTCTCGGTTCCTGGGTCACCATGTGGGCCCTTTCTCTTCCCTGGGGGGCTATATAATAAAATCTATGGTCGGCCAGTCCGAGAGCCACCTCCACTACCTCTGGGGCGCCTGAACCACCATGCGCAGGGAGGTGCAGGCCATAGCAGCCATGGGTGTAGAACAGCTGGCTTAGCAGAGGTCTGGCCTCGCCTGGGACCCCACAGAGATGGGGTTCTGTGGAACACACAGCAGCTGTCCCACCCAGCTCCAGAACCTGCGAGGCACGTTTTAAACAATGGTCTAAAACTGATCTTGCACTGCTCCTGTTTTACTCTTTGATGGTGGAGAAGCACTTTGGTTTAAGTAGTGAAAAAATAGTATCTTGTGTTTCATCTGGGCTGAGATACATCATTGCCTTCTGCGATTGTTTCAGATGGACTGTGCAAAGACAAAATATGCGAAATACCAATTGTTGAACTCAGCCTAGCTGTTCTGGTAGTTGTTATTAGAGATTTCTTCTAAGAAACGCTTTGCAGTTCCTAAAGCTGTCTCAGAAACCAAAACCACAGCCATTCTCTCTTTCTCTTTGCTGTGACACAATGCTGGGACTGTTTTTTTATTCTCAGTTCTGTTCCTATATGTAAGGTTAGCAATAACCCACCCTGAGTAATTCCGTAATAATTTCTGCCTGTGTCTACAATAATGATATTTTTTAGTGCTCTTTCTTCATTTTGATCTCTACTTCAATATTTAGAAACTAACAAACTATCTGTTTGGCCTTACAAGTGATATTTTAAAATGACTGTCATCCTAAGCAGTGACTGACTGTAAAGAGGTGGGGATACTTCTTAAAAGACAGTACAGTGGTACAGGGATACCACATACTCCAGTCTCCAACATTGTACTTAGCCTGTAATTAGAAAGCATGTCTTTCTAGCAAATTAATTAGTGCTAAATTTCAATAAAAATATGATAAGGGAGGTGAGTCTAAGGAGGGCTAACAGTGTTCATGCCCATTTAATATATTTCTCTCTTTCCCTCCTTTCTTGTCATCAATTAAACACATAAGAAGAAATTAAGTCTTCTGCGGCTCTCTATTAATTCCGTTTTGGAACAACCTCTGGTGGGGAGAAACCCTCTCTTAATATTAATTCTCTGTACAGGATGAACATTGCTGAAAAAATGCAACCCCTACATCTTAGTTGGTGTATTGTATACTGCTGACTCTCAGTCAAAAATCCAGAATGGATCAGCGATTCTTTCAGTGCAGTGTGTTTTTCAATACTATGGTGATTATTTCCTCACCTGATAAGACAAGCCCACTAGTAATGTTCATCAAGCATTCCACCTAATCCACTCTTTACCTGGGAGCAGCAAATTGGGCCAAGAAAAACGCGAGAGTACAAAGCTCAGACGTTGGTTATAAGTTTGTCATTTGATACTGTTACTGCACAATGCCAGTATTAAATCTAACTCGTGCACTTAGTGAACTTCTTGGAAGTCACAAAGCTGTCTTAAGTTACCAGCTTTTATAGTTTCCTTGGGCCACAGAGTGGAATCTGACCCAGAGGGGATTAATAATTTAAGTCTGGATGTGCTACGGTTTGTTGAATGCAATTGAATGTCTGTGACCTTAAATGTAATTTTTCAAATAACTTACAAACAGGGAATTGAATTCAATCACTTCTTGTGTGTGTTTATTCACGTGAACACCTGCAGAATCTCAATGTCTTTCAATTAATCAGTAAAAACTTTAGAAAATGAGCACTAGATACATGCACTCTGCTAAGAAAGTGATAGTGGAATGAAGTGTAACAGGAAAAGTCTTTTTTCTAAGTGGTTATTGTTGGAGTAGATTACCAAAAATACCACAAGGATGGAACTTCACTGTCTTAGAGTTCCAAATTAAGTGTCTCAGTGGGGCTCAAGATGTAAAAGTTCTCAAAGAGATCGGTTTCCAGTTTTGTAAAAATGGGAAGTTTTGGAGCTACTTTGTGTTTAGAAGGTATATTAAAGTTAATATAATCTATGCTCAGTTCTTGAAAATGATCCAAAGTAACAGTGGAGCATCACTTTGAATTTTTATATTCAACCCAAAGAGATGTTTGTCGAAGGAGTTATTTTGCTAACCATTCTTGCATTTCTAGAGGTATTAAACTGATTTAGCTACTAGAATGGGAAGAAATGAAATCCCAAATTGTTTTAAATTTACACAAATCTAGTTTTGGTATTATTTGCTTGAGCAATAGGAAGACATCTACTTCTACAACACATGTTAATCCTACCATGTGATTTCTAGTTAAAGTCATGCAGGGTGAGAATGAAAAGCTCAGAAATGCTTTTTACAAGTGTACTAGTCCAGACACTCACCAAACCATACTCTCTGGGTAGGATCGATATGAAGTAAAAATTCTTGATAAGAATTAGACAGACTCTAAGCTAGATCTCCTGCCTTATTAAGCATCTAAAGTGCTGTTCCCCTAGGGAAAATGTACCACTTATCTCTCGTGAAAAGTCTCAAAGGGTGTTTGGATTTGCTTTGGTGTTCAGTGATGAAAAACTTTAAAACTTTTTAATGGTCTGGGAATGGTCTGTTTTCTAGACAGTCTGCCAGTATCTACATGTACAACTAGATGTGGCAAGCACAAACACAAAGGCACAGATCACTCTGTAAGTTGATAAAGTCTTACATTGAATCAGGATGTGAATGTTGTAACTTGTGAAAAGAATAGATGATATTAGGAAGAGGACTATTCATGGAGAAAAAGGAGTATGTGGGTATCCTTAGGATTCACATTTTGGCACCATTATTTTGTAATAGAAACTGAGTTAGACTAACAGTAAGAACTGCAAATCATCAAAATTCAGTAAGCTGAGATGATTGCGAAAAATTCTGATCCTCTTTAGTTGAATGTGATTAGGGTAAAGAACTGCTATGAGTTGAAAATCCACAGGCAGACATTTCTGTAAAGTAGCTCAAAGTCAAGCAAAGTAAATCCAACGACAGCGCATTATTTGTTGTCTAGTAAACTGATCAAAAACTTAAAAAGAAACATACAGATTTATTTTAGAAATCTTGACTATTCAATTAAGACAATAAAGTCTTTATGACATCTTGGAGCTGTTAGAAGGTTTTTCTGTTGCTGAGAACTAATTCCTTGATTAAGGATAATGTGGGAATTACAGACTTTTAAAAATGCCAGCAATTTCTATTTTATGAAATATAAACATATATTCAAAATACGATCAGTTCAATATCGTCTTTTCAGAAAATACCTATATGGTTTTTATGGGAAAAAAATAGGACCAGGATACTTCTCTGTTTACTTCCTAAGATGATTTTTCACAAAAAATGAACAGTCAGTTTGCAATCACATCATATTAGTGCTGTTGAGTGTGTCTCATATGACACTCTGGTTTTGAACTCATCCTGCATACGTAAGTATTCTGTCACCTGTTGCTCTCAGTGCTGGCTGTCTCTGTCCTGAAACCATGCTGGTACATGCAGAGACTGGAAAGCACTGAGTGCTTTGGTCTTTCCTGTCCATCTGCCATTAGGTTGTCTCTCCAGTTCACAATTTCCCTGTGGGGAGTAGTCAGGGGAGTTGATGTACCAAACCTCCTTGGCTGGAAAATAGGTGCGTGTTCTCCACAAATACTGCAGTTGACAGCCACTGACTGTGGATGTCCCCTTCACAGTGCTGGTCCCACTCTGAAGAGCATGGCCATGCTGCCTGATGTCTCCCCTCTTTTCCCTCTCTTTTAGCAGAGGCCTGACTCTCTCCTCTCGGTGATGGCTGTGGGTAGAATGGGACTGACAAATTTTCAACCTGCTGAGAGTTCGTGCAGCTTTTGGCTGCACTGTCCTCCTTGCTGTTGCCTTGCCAACATGTGCACTTTTTAAGACAATAGCTTGAGATTTTTTTACTTCGTGCCCAGCATGCAGCTTTCTCATGTAAGGTCAAAAAGAATAATAGAGAAGGCCTGATTTAAAAGGAGTGGAAGGGAATGGAGGTATGGTATACTCCAGTGAGGTCCCTGCACCACGCTGCAGTGACAGAACACGCCAGGGTCTGGAACTGCTGTATAGCGGATACCTCTGCTGCCTAAAATATACACACATGTTACAGTAATTCCTAACCCTGCCGTGACCAGGCAACTTTGTGCCTTCTCCCCTATGTATATTCCACTTCAAACTTCACTAGATTTCAAGATCCTGACCTCATTAAAATGATTCTGAGAACTGATCTTCCTGAACCTCAAGACATCGCTGGGTTTGGATGTCTTCTCAGAAGCATGTCTGAATGTTCTTCTCAAGGACTGAAGAGGACAGATGTGTCAGCTCAGTGAAGAGAATATAGGTTAAAATGTAGATGAGTGTTTATATTTAACATATATGCCACCTGACCTAACTTTTTTTCAAAATTAGTATGTGTTTCTGTGTATATTTGGGTGCATCCAAGGAGAAAAAAAGCCTTGAGAGTTCATGTACTAAAAATTACAAAGCACGGTGAAGAGAAATTGTTATAATGATTTTTCTATTATTTTTCCAGTTTATGCAACTGGACAGTAGCTTGGCATATTTAAATTAAAAAAAATAATAATTGCAGACTTGTCACTAACAAGGACCATATAAATCTTTGAAGGTATTTTTCACATGGTTTCACGTTACACAGAAAATGTCTCATTGGTTGAGATTTTTGCAGGATCTTTAGTATGAAGATCTGCTTTAAATGAAGACAAAATAGTGAAAGATTAGTCTTTAGCTCAGGCATTCCATCATTTTCTGAAGGTATGCACTGAGAAATCATTTAATGTGTGCAGAAATTCTTTAGTCAGAATATACTACTGTATAATGTGTCAAACCCTAAATCTTGTGCAGACTGAGAAGCTGCTGTAAATACTATTTCAAGTTGTTTTAAGATAAGAATGTTATCTGAGAAAGTTCACATGATAAGATGCAAGAGAAGCTTTGTTGTTTGCTTGTCTTTCACAGTTGGTGTAGGATAAGATATATTGATTGCTGTGTTGTTGTTTTTTTTTTTTACTGGTAACCTGAGAATTTAGGTATCAACCTTCAGTATTTGCAGGTTTTTTTTTTCAAACGGGGATAACAGTTTTAGCTCTGTTTTCTGGCATATTTTTAAAAGGTTGTACAAATACAATTTGGAAAGCTGAACAGATTTGCATGCCCACTCAGAGTCCAGTTTTCCTAATATGCATAATCTTTCTTTTCCTTTCCCATCCAGGTTTTACCTCCTTTATTTTTGTCGGGGACTGAAATTCATCTTCCGTTCATTTTGACAGTCTGAGAGGATCTCAGGGCTAGCCTTGGCCATAAAACAGAGCAACCTGTTGGCTCTGTGCTAGAACCAAGTTGCGTCAAAAACGGAGTGAGGAAAAGCTATTCACTCTGTCTCCATAATACAGTTGCCAAAGAGGCAGCAAATGAGCTTAGCAAGCAGCTGTGTGAGAACAAAAGGAAGGGCTTTTTCAAAGAACTGTTTCCTTAATCCCTTTTTGACAGATGTGGATGAGGAAAATTCAGGCAGGTTAAGAGGCAGAGACCAACAGACACAAGACACAATTTTCCAGATGCTGTTAAACACAAAGAGATACCTGTTGTGATTCCCTCAGTCACAGAGCATGAAAGCTGTGGGGACACCTCAGTGGTGTCCTTACATGTCTCATATTCTTGACCTCTGACACTGGACATTATGGAAGGTAGGATACTCAAACAGGTGTCCCCAGACTCTTGTGCTACAGAACAGTATTGTTGTTCTTAAAGGAAGGGCCATTGCTGCCGTCTCCAGAGGAAAAAGAAAAAACAAGTAAGACTTGGATAGGTTTAGGAATTGATGCGATGTTAAGTATTCCAAGTATTTTGGCATTTGAGATTTTTTTCTTTCCCATTACTAAAGACAGGAAGAAATGAGACAGTGCTTAGGATTGCTTACTTCTTCAGATGTCCATTGTCCTGAAACTGTACCAGAATCAGAGAATTATGTTAATAGCAATTACAGAATTTGCTCTTTTCAAGACTGGCATGTAGACCACCGGTATGAGATGAGAAAAAACCCAAAATATCCTACCATACTACCCATGAATTGATATTAATCTGGAAAAATGTGAATGTTGTCATGACCATTCCTAATAGCATAATTTCTCCTACCTTTGCAAACGGAGTTTAGCAAGGACCGTTGTGTCCAGCTGCTCTGCAGCTGTGAGTGTCCCAGAATTTACTCCCATGACAGAAGTTTATGCCCCCAAAATTTACTAATGTCATTCATATATGACAACTGGCCTGGATGTGTGCCTGACCATGTGAAGAACTGAGTAATTGCATTACAATGAAATATATAACTGGTAGAAATGGCAACAAAATTTAAAAAACCCACAACTTAAATACTTGGCAACACTTTTAGGTTTCTGACTAAGGTTTCTGTGTTTAGATGCTTTTGGCATTTGAGCAAGGGAATTGTAGTGCAAATAGGAAGTAATGCAGTTTCTACTTTACTGTTTGCAGTTACATCTGGTACTGGGGCTTATCATAGTTCTGTGCAACTATGAAGAGAATAATTCAACATTATGAACTTGTGATATAGGTGGCTTCAATTTGTTATAAACCATTAGGATTTTACCTGATTAGCATTGCTTTGGCTATTTGAGAAAAAGTAAAGTGATTAAGTTGGCAGGTAAAAGCAAGGTCTTTGTGCAACCACAACCAAAAATCAAAACAGCATTTCTAGCTCAGAAGATTGTAGAAGTGAGAGGGAACAAGAAGGTTACTTAGATGGTGTCTTTAGCTCAGGTTATTCTCCCAGAGCAGGAAAGGAACAAACATTACTGATACGTGTGATTCCAAGTGACAACAAAGTGTATTTAAAAAGCTTAAAACTTGAAAATACAGAGCTCAGAATCTATTAAAATTATCAGAGCAAGACAGCCTATCCCAAATGAACCATAATTAATTTTATATAAAAGTATAAATAACTCTCTAGGGCAGATAATATCTATTTATTATTATGCTGTGATAGTGGCATCACAGTTCACTCAGATTTTCTGTGTTTGTGACAAGCACATTAGGTTTTGCTTCTCATTTTTGGTCTGTAATGTAGCCAATGGCTGTTTCATTCCAGATGCGTGACATTCACAGTTGTTCTTTTTCTTATTTATCCATGTGTGAAAGAAACGGTCTATGGATGTTTTCTCGCCAAATGGTTGCTCACAATATTCTTACTTTAGTGATCAGACGTTGTCCTATTTATGTGTTCTTGCAACTTCTGCTTCCTACAATAAGTTTGTTTTGATGGTGATGGGATGGAGCTTAATTAAGAGCTTCTAATATTCATTGTGAATATATGGGGCTGAACAGGCAGTCTTCCACAACTTTTAATTTTTTATGTGTGAAACTCCTATTAACAATGAAGCATCTGTTCTCTTAAAGGGAACCATTTTTCACACACGTTGGCATTGGGAGCTCTTGTGATCAATTTATAGTGCAGGTATAAATGTTCTGCTTGGTTCACGAGCCATAATGGCACTTTGCAAACCTGCTGTTTTTCTTCCCGTAAATTATTTTATCTACACAAAGCTGTTGGTTTACATGTGAAATAATCAGTGTCTCTAAACCAAAGCAAGCCCCTTCTTTTGGCACACACTGCTAGTCATACATTCCACTTATTCCCTGCTACAGTTTTAAATGGTAAACGACAGCCTTTTAAGAAATTCCCCTGTGGTGCAGCTAGCAGGAGATTGCTCAATTGTATCATAATCAAATCTGACCAGATGGTGATGAGGCTGGGTACTAAATGTTTTTTAAACTTTCCTGCTAGGTTTTCTCATTTAAAAGAGGAGAAATCCCACTTCAAGGTGTACATGATTTGAAAGACACCTTTCCATGAGGCAGACAGCATTGCCTATTCTGCCACATAGTGCAGCACTTCACATTTTCAGGCAGCGTAGAGAAGGGTCATGACTTTTTTAGGAAGTCAGTGTGTTGCTCAAGGAGAGTACCAGCCTGGTGGCTCTGCAGAAGGAAAGTTAGGGAACACAGAAAGATTAGATATTGGAAGCAGATAGTAAGTACCCTGTTTATGAGAGCTTCATCTTTGTCCGGCTGCAAAATGTCACAGCTTGAGAGCAAAATACCATGATTGCAGGAGGGAGACTTGAGATGGGATTCAGCTCACAAATGGAAGGTGTACACTGAGGTGGTCTGTGGAGGTATCTGCAGGTGATCTGTGGTATCTGCCAGGGGTATCTGCTCCAAGTGTAGTCACTGGAGGTGAAATCAGTCAGTGAAGATGAGAGAGAGCTCTTAACTTCATGAGCTCTGTGGGCAGGGACCTCCAGCGACTGCATTGACTAGAGCACAATCAGCAGAACATGGGAGCTTAAGGATCTGTTGCACATTGCAAACAGCTTCTGCCATTAAATGTGGGCTTTTAATTACTCAGCTGCCTCCCATCCCTCTTTCCTTATTAGTCTGTACAGGGGAAATTCTGATAATTTTGGGAACTGTGCAGTTCTCATACAAAAACTTCTTGCAAGCCAAGCCTGTCTCTGAACTGAGAGTCCAAAATTTGTCACTTCAGATCCTTGAGATGTCAGGTCTTGCCTACCACATTTGTATTATTTTGGATCAGGCTCCATGGGATTTTTTTTTTTAGTATCAGAAGTTAATGAGCCATTTCTGAGTTGAAATGCTACTGTTTATACCAAGCTTCAGTAAATTTCCTTCTGAGTACGAGATACATTCAGTAACAGAACCCTTATGAACTTCTTTCTATCTGTCTATAGAATTGAAGGCTTTTAAAATAAATAAAAATCTACTTGCTTTAAGGTAGCACTTTCCAAGAACACAAGTGTTATCTCTGAAGCATTTTTAAATTGTTTGGTTACTTTAGGTATTTTCATTGGGGCAATCCAAACTGTAACAATGAAACAAATGTGACAAAGAACAAGTAAGTGATTATTTTGTGTGAAAATCTTTGTATTTTGGCAGGAAGCTGGGTAAAATGGGATTCCTCATGATAAAATAATTAGCAAATCTGTATGTGGGACACCTATTTCAATCTATGAATATGAATAAGAAAAAGTGTGAGTTTTGGATGGTATTGTAGTTCACGGATCTTACATGTAATGAAGGATTTCACGTTCCATTACAAGGATTTCATAGCACAGATTGTTCTCATTTCCTGGTTTGTTTGTTCTCTTCAGTGTCTAATACTTATGGTCTGAGTTATTGAGAACTGGAGTGTGAGGTCTGGCCCTGGCAGCATAAATGAGGGTTGAGTCTTCTTTAAGTTGATGGACATAGGGGTGCTCACATCTCTGAAAAACAAGCCTTTCCAGAAAGATAAATAACTGTGGTCACCTAGAACAAAAAAATTTTGACCACTGTCTTTACCCTGTCAATACCTCACCTTGTTAATTTTTGTTCAATAACTGTGGAACTTCCACATCTGGCCTGCCATTTTGGATTATTTTGTAACCTGACACTGGGTAGAACGCCCTCTTTTAAGTTTCCATTTTGTATGGGCAGCAACTAATATTCCAAAGGAGATTTTGCTTCTTCGTGTGGCAACTCAGTTTTGACACTAGATTTTTCATCTTTTTTTAAAAAAAGCCCATGCCCTGTGCTTGCAAGGAATACTACTCTTTGTGACTAAAATATATTCAGTGCTAAAGGTCTTCATCTGTCTGCTGATGACATGCTGAAGCCTGCTGTTCCATGAACCTACTTTGTCCTAGTTCTGTGTGTCCTCGTGGTACTGTGGCTGTGGTGTGGTGTCTCCAGGCACCCTGTCTTCTGTCATTCCATCTCTTCCATGGGATGTCCCTTCTTTCCTTTCTTAGATTTTATTCTATATTATTGATTTATCCGTATATCACATATTTTGCTGCCTCCATGCATTCCTTAAGTATGTTTGAGCTAAACACTTTATCTTAAGTCAAGGGAAAAATCCCCTCTAATTCTCTGAGCTCCTTTTAAAAAATATTCTCTATTTCCCAGATCAAACTGGAGGTTAATGACAAATAGAGGAATAACCTGATTTTGAACATTCTTGTTACTTAAGTTGCTTTCATGTGAAAGCTGTGGTACCTTTTGCTCAAGGTCTATTCAGCACAATATCTAGTAAGAGATGCTGCTAGCAGAAGCTAGTTATTGATTCAACATTAGATTTGGAAAAGAAAAGCAAATTGCTTTCTGCAGTAGTGAGATCTAAGGAAATAACAAAGCGAGTGTTCAAAAAAAGTGAAAGCACCTTGAAAGTGCAAAGCTTCATCTGAGATTGTGTATACTCCTGTACAGTAACTCTGTTCTTCCTACAGTAATCCCTAACTCATCACCTTAACTTAGAAATGTATTACCCGCATTTTCAAAGACGGCGGAAGAAATTCTTTAGACATGTAAGAAACTTCCTTTGCCATAATGCTGACAAAGCCACCGGCCCTTTTGTGCTCCTCTGAAGAGCATTGGCAGAGGAGAGCACAGCTGAGTTATTGGCTTGGCAGGTGAATCATTAATTTCCAAATCAGCACATTTTGTCTGACAGCTGCTGCCCTTCCCCAGAGGAAGAGAAGATGGCCTGGCTGGCAGCATTTCCTGCCAAAGCTCCTGGCATCCCTCTGGAGCTGGGCTCTCCATGGGTGCGTGAGCCTGGAGCTGTGCCTTGATCTGCATGTGGATGTAACCCCCTTCTGCTGGCAGGACAGTCAGCTGAACGTGCAGCCAGCACCCAGGTGAAGGATGCTGAAGGGTGCTGCAGCCTCACCGGCTGCCTGGGGCAGCCTGCAGTGCAGTGTGCCATGAGCAGGTCAGAGGGCTGGGCAGGGCTTAGGTGCAGCTTTGTCTGTGCTATTTGCCTCAGCTATTGCCATCTGAAACCAGGACACCTATTTTTTTTCCTTTTTTTAATCCAGAGAATTAACAGACTGCTACAAGTGGAAGGGAAGGAAAGCAGTGCTGCGCTTTGTGCCCTTCCTCCCGGGGTATGCGCACATCTTACCCTTGCAGTCTGTGGTGTCCTAACCCCATGCAGTGAAGCTTATGCAGTGCTCCTCTACATACAACCTCTATTTCCCTGTCTCCCTGTCTTGTTGTGACTCTGGAAGTTCTGATGTCATTTTTGTGAAATTAGAGATTTCTTTCTTGTGGCATGTATTTAGTTTATTATCTGCTGTATCTGTAACAGTCAGGCTCTGGCCTTTGTTAAGAACAAAACCTTCAGTATCTTGACAGTATATTCATCACAGATGTTTCACTTAAAAATAATTCCTTCTCCTTCAGAGTTGTCATTCCTGTGTTTTACTTGCATTCGGAGCTGATCCTACCACAAATGCAATTCCCTAGTGTCAAAACTCTGCTCTGGCAGGAGGATTTTTTAATCCTTTTTTTAAGTGCTGAGTACTGGAAGAAAGGCCCATGACCCTTCGGTTTCTTTTATTGTGTGGTTTTTGTTTTGGGGGTTTTTTTTCATCGTTTAATGCCTGCTCTCTTTGTCTTTGCCATAATCTCATTTATTCATTTTTATATTTCATGTGTTGTGAAAATTGCACCAGCTGGTACATCTTCTGAAATGACATGTACTGATTAAAGGACTTGCTGACCTACCAGCCACTGAATAATTATACCCTCAGGTGGGGAAATTGCACCAGACTAAAATGCTCTTCAAAGTGATATTCAGACAACTTGCTGAATACTTTTATGTCTGTTTGTGCACGCATTTGATGTGAAAGATCGGTAACTAAGGCTTTAAGTTAAAGCAAAACCAGCTCTTCTGTAGTCCAGGGAAGAATGGAGTTACCAAATGAGAAATACCTTTTCTGCCAGGGAGAAGTAACAAATAAAACAAAGCTGGGCACGGTCCCGAAACTGTTCCTGATGGAAAGAAGTGGTTGTCCTAACCTGTGCATCATCCATCTCTGCAATAGGAAGCGCGGTTTGAAAAATGAAGAACTATTTGGAGGGTTTGCATAAGTATGTTTAATTAAACTGTTTGAAGCGAGAAAAGCTACTTAAGGGCTTATTGTCAGCCAAGAAACAGAAAGACGTGTTAATGGCCTGCAAGTTAAGTGAGGATGCTATGGTAGTCGTCAATGTTTCATGTACTTCTGCTAAAAACTAAAATGAGCAAAGCTGAAAAGATTAACCAGAGCATTCAGTGGCAAGTGATGCCTAACAGGAGTTCCTAGTTCAGCTGAGAGGAGCACAGTGGACCAGGCAGGGCAGGACAACTTAGGTTTGCCCCTCAAGAGTGCAGGAGCCATTTTTGCATGAAAGGAAAGCAGTGAGCTGGCCTTAGCAATTGCATCCCCAAGACAGGACTGTAAAACTGTACTAATTTTGGTATGACATACTGTGTTTTTCTGTGCATAGTGGATGAATTCCCTGGTCACCTACCATTTTGGTGTTTTTATTTTCTCTTTTTAAAGTAATGTGGTTTGTTAAGCCAGATGATTCATGTTAGATTAGCTTTTTGGGCATCAGAATGTTTTGTTGAGTTTTTCCAGCATTATGGATGAGCTTTTTAATCAATGTCTCATTAACAACTCTTTCAAATTTGAACCCGTTCCTTCCATTATGTTCCTGGCAGAAATGTTGCAGTTACATTAATCCAGTTTTTATACTTCAAATTTGGGATGAAACCAGCTCTAGGTACATAAATGATTATTTTGCATAATTTCATGCCAAGTACTTTTTTGCAGAGCCACAAGAAATCAACTTCTAAACCAGTGAAAAGAAACAAAATAAAATCCTGTTCCACTATCCTCAGATAATTGTCAGGACTCTGTCAAAATAGTTCAGAACCTGGTGAAATGCTACAGGCTTGGGGATGAGGATCTGGGTGCTGGGGTGGTTTAGCCTGGAGAAAAGGAGGCTCAGGGGGACTTTACTGGTCTCTACAACTACTCAAGAGATTGTTGTAGCCAGGTGGGGGTTGGTCTCTTCTGCCAGGTAACAAATGATAGGATGAGAGGACATTGCCTCAAGTTGCACCAGGGGAGGTTTAGGCTGGATATAAGGACAAAAGTATTCACTGAAAGGGTTGTTGAGCATTGGAATGGGCTGCTCAGGGAAGTGGTGAAATCACCATCGCTGGAGGTAGGTGTGGTGTTTGGGGACATAATTTCTTGGTGGACATGGCAGTACTGGGTGAAAAGTCTTAAAGGTCTTTTCCAACTGAAAAAATTCAATGATTCCATGGTTTTACGATGCATCTTAAGGTCCTGGGAATCAGCCCAGTCTTCCTCAGTGATGCAAAGTAAGGGGCTGTTTTGCAGGTGGTCATAAGCTTGGAAAGGCACTTATGTTCCTAGTCCTACAAATAAACTTCCAGTGCTTTGCAAAACCTTTGAGTAGGATTCATTTAGCTCAGCGAGGAGCTGTGGCAGAATTCAACCACAAGGCCAAGAGCTGCACCAGAGGGATCTCAAATGGTGAGGACTCTGGTTCCAGGTGAGGAATCATGCTTTGCAGCTGCTGTCCGTTAAACTTGTCATTGTGAAGATGAAAAAAACTGTAATTTTGGGGCTATAGAACTGGCTGAAATGCAAAGTGTTGCCACCAACTGATGAACACAGGGAAGAAGAAGGAGAGAAAGGCACAGCCAAGGTGGGAGAAATTATATGGGGTTAGTAACTCTATTTTTCATATGTTTCTAGCAGCGAGTGCCCAAGGGGCCTTGCCTGAAAGAGCTTTCTGGAAAACAGTGCTTCTCGAGGGTGAGTCTGCTGCAGGAATTGGGGGGAGGCTGGAAATGTAAATACAAGGCTGATACCCTGCTTTGGGCACTACAGCACATATCAAATGAAGGTCACTGTTTACGTCCATTTCATGGAGACTGAGATTTTAAGCGCTGATGCTGCTTCAGTTCTAAAAGAAAAGTAGAAATGTGGAGTCCTTGTCTGAAGAGAATGAGGCTGAGAATCTTGGCTCTCTGTAAGCATTTTCAGATTTCAGTACCTGACACTAAGCAATCTGTCAGTGGAAAGTCACTCAATTTTCTAAGCTTTTGGCAGATTTCTATAAAACTGAGCAAGGTGCCAGGAAGTATTTGGATTTCAGCTAACTTGCAAAGTCTGATGAAGGTACAGTTTAACAATAAATCTATCCCAAGAGCTCTTGTTGTGGCTTTAGTTTTTGTCTGGATTTAAGATGTAGCCTGATAAATAGTTTATGGCAGTAATCTTATACATGCTTCTTGGGGAAGTTTCACCAGACAGCACTCAAGCAGTCTTGTTTTAGCAAAGTTAATGAAAATAGTGAGAGATCATCAAATATTGAGCAATTTCAATTAACTAGTAATAGAGAAACCTTTCTGAAACCGTAGTGTTGGCCCAACTTCACTCTTATGAGATTCTTCACGCAGGAAAAAATATTTGGTACAGTTTAGATAGCAGCCTGATTTAAATACCTTCTATTTATTTAACAGTAAATTGGAACCAGCCGAGACTCAGTATTTTCTGAAGGAAACTTTCTTTGAGCAAAAGTTTTGCTTTGATCAGTGAAAGCTCATAGAGGAGGTAATTATCAGTTGAGTCTGGTTTTCTCCATCTTTGGAAACTGGAAAAGACTTTTTTTGTCCTTAATTAGTTGCATTGCTGCTGAGGGGTGTGGAGATGGGGAAAAAAGAATTTTTTCTTTAGTTATTTTTGAGAGTGGAAAAGCTGAGGAGTTAAGGGCTTGTAGGGAAAGGTGAGAGGGGATAGACGTGCAAGTTTCAGGAGAAGTCTGCCACAGTGCGCACAAAAATACCTTAAAAAAGAAAAGGCAGAAGCTATTCTTAGGCAGAGGGTGCATTTTTGGTATCCAGGATTGAGGAAAAAAGAGGTAAATATTGCTTATATTGAAAAATTTAAATTGGGATTACCTAAAAAAAAAAAAAAAGAAGTACTTGCTGTGGCAGACAGAGGAACATCTTATGTTCCTATGAACCAGCAGCTGCCAATGACCACTTGCAAAAGTCCTGGTGTATCTTTTGGGGATACATGTAGATGTTTCAAAGAGAATATTCATTTTTTGTGACACTGATTTGGGGAAGGACCTTTAATAAGGTCAAAAGGACACTAGACGATCTCTGCTTTTATGCCAAGGTATTTATTATCATAGAGCCCTGATAGTACCTGAAAGCCTCAATGTCTATGCCCTGGTCCATCTGTACATCATTACTTTTGTCTGCAGTACCCTATAATAAAAACATATATTGTAATACAATTATGTGTTACAAGTGAAACTAAACCATACTGACCAGTAGTTTAAATAAAGTTTTCCATGCCTGTACCTGAAAATGAGTGTAGGAATTTTATCACCTACTATGTCTTTTAGGAACATGCAAATAGTGTTCTCTATTGGTTTAGGTCACCTTGGGTTCAGCAAGGAGTCGTTCCGAGGGGAAATTTTGACTCTTCTAATGTCGAAGATGTGGTTAAAATTATTTAGTAATCTTTGCGAAGCTACAGTTCATGCATTTAAACAAAGTAATCTCTTTACAGCTGTAAGACAAAGCAATACCAATTTGCAAACACGTTAATCATTGCAGTTTGTAATGAATAGTCCATTTGTTTGTTTCTGCACGTTATCTGACAATATATGGCAAAGCATGTTTTACCTCTTTGGTTTACACATTGCAGCTTTTATGAAACGTATTATGTGTGGAACTTGGAATTTTTTGTTTGCCTTACATTTTTTCTTTTAAGTGCACTTTTCATGTCTGGGAGTGTAACCAGCACCTTTCCCTTTCCAGCGGCTTTCCCACCCTTTAACAGCGGTCTTCTTCAAATATTTCAGCCAAATTTTGCAAACAGGTGGAAGCATGAGAGGTAATTAAACTTGCAAAGCTTTTTGAAAATTTGTAGCCAGTGGAGGAGGAAGTCTGTAGAAGTGGCTCAGTTGAGGGATCTGTTATGAGTACTCAGGTCACAGGATTCCAGGAAATTCTGGGTGAAAAGATCTGATGAGGGGCATAGGGAAGGAATGCACACTGCTTCAGGTACCAAGAGCAGCGGAGCATAACTGTGTCTACAATCCCTGCTGTACACAAGCCATGCTATGAGTTCATGTCACATGCTGTCATAAAACTAAGATGTGGCCAATGCATGCCCTAGAGGACCAAGTTTCCAGTCTAAAACTTGGAACTTACTTTTCTTCCAGCATAGATAGCCTCTGAGATATAAAATTATGCAACATCTAAATCCATAGGAAACTGGGCTCCTTCAGTGTCAGTACCTGTGGAAATACATGCTTTCCTTCTCTCTCCTTTTCTTATTTTAAAAATCGCTTTTGAAAAAAGACTAAAATATGATCTGGAATGGAAAACTCATCTTCTAGATGGGCACAGCCATCTGCAGAGTTCTGCTGTACCACTAATTGAAATTACAGTAAAATTTTCTTATGCTACCTTTTTTTATATTTCACCAGTAATCTCCCAGTAAATCAAAATATTCCTGTTAAAGAGGAAAAAATATCACATTTATGCTGCTCTTTTGCTGCTGTAATAAAATAGAGTTGGATCAAGAGGGTCTGAGGATAGAAAGTGTTAGAGAAACATTCTGTCACACTCCTCAGGTTTCTTGCTAGTCCTCGTCCTCAGCTGTGAGCCATTCTGGTGTGTAGCAGCTGAGGTGTGGGCTGTTCGTGCTGTCAGGTAGGTCTCTGAGTAATTTCCATCAGGGGAGTTATTTATAAGATGGCCTTGAAAAGTCCAAGCTCATGAAGGTGGACTTTTTGTAAAATATGTAATTAAAATACCAACAAAACCAGATCTGTCTTGTGCTTGCCAAATACTCTATTTTTGTTGTATGACAAGCTTTTTTTGTGTTGACAGTATGCCTACAGGAGAAAGCAATATTTCCTATAACTTCAGGAAGAGATAAATTATAGTCTGCTCTTTTTCACATCAAATAAAAACTGATAAACTAATAACCTGACGGGCTTTTCAATTAATACTTGGTTAAATAAAGCAGCGGCAAAGAAATATTTGTCCTTTGAGTATAAAACCCAATTATAAAATTCCAATAGACTAAATGATACAACTCCATAAGAAATGAATCTTTCTCACAAATGAGTGTGTCTTTTCTTCAAAAATACCCGTATTTAAGTATTCAATTATCTATAAGCATTCTGATTCCTCCTCCCTCCCCTCCTCCCCCCACTGCATCAGGAGGAAAACAACTCTTGTCAGACTTGGGGACTTTACTCCATAGATAAATGGGTAGTATATTAAAGAAGACAAATAGTAGTTTATTTCAGTTTGACAATTGAAATATTTAGATTCAGGTAAATGTAAAAGAAATATGTTTGCTTTTTTTTCCTTCTGACTGAAACAGGAGAAAAAAAAAGAATAAAAAAATTTCCAGTGGAAAAAAGAGATTATTTTTTTCTATAAAAGAAATTACAGTTTTATAGTCTTGACCAACTGAACTTTTCAGTTTACAGTGATACTTTTAGGGTGCTGTGGTGTATTGGTTCCTTTTTTTTATGAAGCAGTGCAATATATTGCTTTCTGGTGACTGTTCCACAGAGGGAAAAAATAACTTATTATTGCTTCACATAACTGAGTTCTCTTGAAGTGAAGTAGTAGTGGAGGTCAGTGATTTTGCCACAAAAACACTGGGCTCCAGTTCCTCAACAAATATTGGGTGAGTGAGGTTTTTTCACTATTGAGCCTGTTTGCAAAACAGAGATTTCAATGGGCCACAGATTAGCAACTCATGTTTTCAGAAATTTATTCATTCCCCTAAACTCATTTCTATCAGTCCATACAACAAATAGTTATGAGACCTTGAACTAATTTTCTGACATCTAAAGAGTAATGATTTAAAACAGAATTTTTGTACCCTGGTGCTTTTCCTTTTTTTTTTTTTTTTTTTTTTTTTTTTTTTTTTTTTTTTTTTTTATTTTACATTCTCCAGGGCATTTATCATTAAAAAATATTTTATATTCCAGGAACTTAGTTATGATTAATTTCAGTTGCAAGACTGAGCATACAGTACTTCCACAACCAGATTTCAAGTGTCTAAAAAATGAGCCTTAAAATCTAAGGAAGACAGTTATCAACCAAACATTTTTATGATAAATTATTTATTTGGCATGTGTAGTAGGCATCTGGGTAGAAGGGAGTTATCTAGGACACCATTTTACTCCCTTAACCTGTTTTTGCTTTTCATTCAATACGTCTTCAATCTCCTGCAATACATGACAGGTTTCCTAGAAACAAAAGACCATTATACAACGTGAATTAGTCTTGCTGCCCATAGGGAATCCTTTAGAAAAACAGTATAGGAGTATTTATTGTCGCTACTGGGGGCAAATAAGAGGGTCTTGACTTGACTCTAGGACTTCTTAATGGACTGTTTTTATTAGATTTCCTTGGCTGTACCTCTTGGAGTCCTTGTGAGGTAAAATTCCTGTAGTCTCTGGAGAAATGCATGACAGAGAAGGAGATGGGCTATTAAGGTGGAATGTGCAGAAGAAGGAACTGATGAAGTTTACCGACCTAGTCTTAGTAACACTCTGCAAACATTTTTTATTTCTTTGCAGGGGGGAGCAGAATACGAAAATTTGGATGAATTGTTTGCATGAGAAGAAAAATGCCTGTCCTTGATGTAAAGGACAGTTTTCCTTTCGCTGTGTTACAAGCGCCTTCACCCCAGCAGGAAGGCTCTGACGGTTCTCAGTACAATGGCTAGAAAATGTTACAAGCATGAAGTGTTTTGTTCTATGGAAAAAACTAAGTAATTTTAAACTGAAATAAAAACAACAGAAGGACTGGGGAATGCTGAAATGGATGGTTAGTATTAGTGAAATTATAAGTAATCAAAATGTGGGTCTTATCCACTGTCAATCAACTTTAATTGGAGGCAGCGTTATCATTGAAATCTATTGTATGAATGGGAAGAATGTTAAAGCAATTGACACAAATAATTTTCAAATAAGACCTTGTGCTTATCAGAAATTAATAGATTTTCTTTTTCAAAACAGCTATAGCAGTCCTAGATATTTAGAGAGAAAAGTCCTCCTGCAGAGCTTCTGATATTTTCTCCATCTTTTAGAGGGGCAAAATCCAGATAAAACAAGTGTGGAAGAAAGGTTTGGGCTATCACTATTAAAGATGAAAGTGAAACTTCAGTCCTGCAAATATGTGGGCCCATTTACCTTGGAACTCACGTGCAGTTCTATTTATTTATCTGACCAAAGCTGTACTTTTTTTTGCAGAATCAAGGCCTACATCTGCAAAATACATTTTGTTTTGTGCAACTGAGTTCCATATGAACTCACGAGTGTTGGTTACCTTATGACAGAGTAATGAGAGTCCAAAGAGTTTTCTTCTCGTGTGAATTCCCATTTTAAAAAAAATCCTATCCACTCAACACTAGTTCTAGGTATCTGTGCAGAGATAAGGAAATAAGGTAGACGAACAAACACAGGCTCTAAACCCAGACAGATTTTCTTATGCTCCTGCCATTGCCATTTTTTCCCTCAAATCTGAATATATTTTGGAAGAAGATGCAATTTGAGCAGAAAAGATTTTGAAGACGTATATATATATACACACACACATATATACACACACACACATATATATATAGTCTTGATTCACAGTGGTACAGTCAAACCTTTGAATGGTTCATTCTCCTGAGCAAAATACTTACCAACTCCATGTACAGCTCCAGAGAGCCACTAACCTCACCCTGAAAACTTTGGTAGCCTGGCGGGTGTGACACTACTGAGGGTGTGAACGGTGTAAGTACATATCTATGCCTGTGCATTTACCTGCACACGTCAGTACATATATAAAGCTAGGAAGTACATATATAGTACGTATATAAAGCTTCTCATTTTCTTAAATTACAGCAGTTGTTTGGAAGGGTTTGTCAAACTTTCTGAGGATCAGAGAAAGAAAAACTATTGCAAACTTAGTCTGCAGTGAGAAGAGAATAATTCTCTTTCTGATAAGTCCCCCACAGAGGATACAAAGGATTCTTGTTTACCTGTTTGTTTCTAGTATCACTGCTCTTTCTTCTTTTTTTTAAATTTTATTTTTAGTGGAATATGTCTGCCAGGCACTACCTTGGGGATTGTATTTCTGAATTCTATCCCGTCACTGAATACCTGTCTTTCAGCAAAGTTTGACTTTTGAATTTTCTTGTCTGTCTGGTAGCAGTTAAACTGCTCATTAAGAATTTCATCTTAAAGGGTGACTTACTGTCTGTCTCCATACAATTGATTTAGAAGATGGTGTTCAAAATGTTCCACTGTACCTCTCAAACAACCTGGTCTTTGATACAATAAGTAGTGATCATCTGGGGTTTTTTCATAGAAACAGATAAAAAAATCAACTAGTGGAAATTTTCAAAACATTGGTCAGTTAACTGACAATGATAATCAAAGTTTGACTATTTTAAGCATTTAGGCTACAGGCACTTTTCCACTGTAATTTTCTCCCACAGCCCAAATACAGGAACTAGGGAGCCCTTCCTATTCAGCTGGGTGTGAGTGAGGGTTCTGGGGCCCAAAAACTTTTGTGGTGGTTGTGCAACATTTCTTGGAATTCTGCCTTGGGCAGAAATTTTCCGGAAGGATAACCATGTTGCTGGTAACTGACACTACCAACTCTAGAGGGTGTGAGGAAGACAGACGGGACTGGGCAGCTGCTTGGTAGGCAGATGTTTTTGCTACAGACAGGGCAGTCAGTGGGAGAAGTATGGGTTAATGGTGGAAAAGGAACGACAAATTGGATTGTGTCAAGAATGTCATTCAGAGCTCTTCTTTTCAAGCTCAACATAAAATGCTTCTTACAGTTATTAAGACACTGGTGACATTCTCCATGCGTACCTCAAAAGCAGAGTTTATGTCTATGATGAAATATTCATCAGTTTGATTTTCTATGAATGCAGAGCTGCCACCTACAGCTCTACTATTCTACAGGAATAGTCATCAGTCTGATTTTCTGAGACCATGCAGCTTCTCTGCAGGCACCTCAGGATGGTAACTCAACTGATTCCTCCAGTCTCAGAGTCCTTCCACTCATTTCAGAAATGGAAATACTTTATGTACATGCTTCCTTCTTCCCTTAATGACTGATGGAGAGGCAGGTCTTTAAAGGGACTCCTTCCTGGTGATCCCAACCAGGAGTGGCCTTTCTGGGACCTGCAGCTTGCTATGAGGCTTTATATCCATTGTTCACATAGGTACCTAGTGTGGCATGCCAGGGCCACCGCCTCCGTAAGGGATTGACAGCTGTAATAGAGGTGCATGGGATATCCACAGCCATGGAGACCAGCTGGAATACACTAAAGACTCCCAAATGGTCTCTCGACTGGGTGTGTGTGTGTAAACCAAGCTCTGAAATCCTCACACACCTGGCAGGACTGGACATACTTTTGGGATCTCTCTCACCTGAAGCTTCTTAGCGGACTGTCTAGAGATCTAAGCAGTTTCTGGGATGTTTCGGTGTTGGCTGTTGCAGTATGACATGACACCTTTTAGTTATGCAGCTCTGAATACACGTGACTTGAACAGAATGCAGCAGTACTGTGATTGCTGTCATTTATTTTACCTTTGAGATGCATTATATCTTCCTGCCCCTTGTGATGTACTGAAGGAATTTGCTTTTATTATTTTTTTTTTCGCTTGCCTACACTGATTTCTTAAATGAAGTTAAGCACATCTTATGATATGCTTTTTAAATAATTAGTAAAAGTCCACCTGTAATGGCTGAGATTAGCATGACCACTTGTTACATGGCACCTGGTCATCTCCTCTGTCTGGTCTGACTGTCTGGTTTTGTGTCAAAAAACTGTCCTCCCTTTTTCCTTGACCATTTTTATTGCTCAGAATACTCTCAAATTTTCTGAATAATTTTCTGCCTAGCACTTTGCAATATCATCCACTCAAACCGTGGTATAGGTTATAGCTTTTCACGCTCTTGGGTTAATTTTCCTAATCGTCAGCATCACTTGACTTCCAGAATCTTTCAAGTACTGCATCCACCTTCTCTCCACCAGCCTTAAGTGATGTAGAGTAGATGTTGTTTCAGTCCCTTAATGAGGTTGCTCTATCTACTACAATGAAGAATAGCCCTGGCTGGTGAGGGCTTATTCTAAGAGTTGGTGTTCAGAATATATTTATAAGAAAAATAAACAATGTGGGATGAATATTCCTTATGCAAATGGTAATCTTTTGGTCCTGGCCTTAGAAGTACTCCAAAGTACTACTGATTGCAAGTCCAAAAGGAGGAGCAACTTAGAACCTACCTGAGGAGTCTCTCAAATTTGTCCCTGCAAACAATTTTCTGTGATGAACTGGTCTTTCCCAAGGAAAATACTCAAAGAGCGTTTTCATCAAGGAATTCCCAACTGGTCTAGTATTCAGAGCAATGCAACACTCATGCTCAGATAGAATGAGCATTCAGGGAAGAGAGATGTTCTCATTAGATTTCACTAGCACTGTGTGATATCTACCAGATTTCCATATCTGAGCTGACAGAGATGATTTAGAGTGCAAATAAACTATTAACATAATTAGATTAGACATACCATGGTGCAATTAGAATTGTCTCTGTCAGACCATTCTTCATTAACAGAACTTATTCAGAGCATACTGTCTGCTTCCTGCTTCTCCTAGACTAATTAGTTACGTGTATGAATGCTTGGATTGCTTAATTATTTTCACCGTTCACCATTAACATCTCGCTGAACAGGGCCATAGTGTCACTCAGAAAGAGGCTGTGGAATTGACCTGGGTCCAGCAGAGCTGGAGTCCAGACATCCACCAGACTGAAATGTTGGTAAGGATAGAGAAAACCTTAGAATACAGAAAAGATACATGGAAGGAGTTAATTGATTTACTGTGAGAAGAGGAAGATATCAGCAAAAGTGCTGCTGGGAGACAGATCTTGCTGCTTACAAACAGAACTGAGAAAATGGATCCCAGATAAAGGAGGAAAATTACTGGGATTTGGGAGAAGGAAAGATGAGAGACAGGAGAGGAGCCCTTTTATGATTTTTTTTTTCCTTTTTAGTAAGAAAATGTTGTGCTCTTGTAGTAATCTTCTGATGCGATAATTCAAAGGTCTCCACAGGCTTTGGCTTTCTAAGCCTTTAAATTAAACCTGATCATGTAGTAGACTTCTTGCTTTGGTTGGAAAAAGAAGTAGATTTGAAGTCTGATTGGGGAAAGCATCTCAAACAACCACATCTTTGGAGATGTCGGTTGAAACGTTTGTTAACCTTCCCTTTAGAAAAAGGCAATTTGGGAATGAAAAATACCATTTCAAAACAAAAATAAAAGTTGACATTAAATGAAATGTCAAAATAGAGTGAGTCAACATTTTTAAAATACCTCCTTTTCTCAACAGTCTTCCACTGAAGCTATTTTCCAAATGTGGAATGAAGGAAATTTCCAGCTCCTTCCATCCAGACTGACATCACGCTACATTTATTTTATGACCCAGTATTTGCCAATGCTTTTGGCCAGTACTAGTCTTGTTTTTCTGCGAGGGAGGCTTACAGAATCACTTCTCCCAATGCTTTGGTATAGTTCTACCTCCAGGAGAAGCCACTTTCTCAAGCATGCCAAGAAAACAGGAACTCAGCACAGGGTGAAGCACAGTGCCCTCAGTGGACAATGCAGCTGTCTAGTTTGGATGAGCTCGCTGGAAAAGGATTGTGTTGCAATATCACCAGAATGGACAATTTTTAGTCTTACAAAAACAAGGTATGTTTTTCTGTTTAGATGTGGTGAAAATGCTGACATCACCTTTCATCTTAATGACTAAGGATTCAGCCATGCACCAAATCCTTAGTTATCCCTTCTAATTTCCCCTCTGGCCTTTTGACCTTTCCAGTAAACAAACCAGTTGGCAGTTCTTTATTGACTTAGAAGGAAGATAACAGCGTGGCAATGCACTTCTGGTCCCACCTGCATGTTTTTTGGATTAAAAAAAACAAACAAAAAGGTGACTAACGAACCTTGCATCTTCCAATACACACCACTAAAGGCAGAACCACGAATTCCTTCAGTTTGTTTAATCATAATTAAGTTGTATCTGGCTTTTTCTCATAAATAAAACCTGAACTGTTGATAATCTGGTATGGTGAAAGTTCTTAACTTCTTGGTTAACTACCAGACAGACAAATGAGGACCTGTTCAGATTATTTCACCAGTTAGAATTTCAGGTTTAAGAATATTTTCTTGGGTTTAATGTATCATTCAGAGAAATTTGATCCTCTTAAGAATTCTGATAGCTGCATTGATATAAAGGAAATTATGATGAATTTCAGTGAATTTCAGTGAATTTGAAGATTGAAAAAATTTTCCCATTGAATGCTTAGTAACAGGAACTATTCTATTCTGTTGTATTCTACATTCAATATATCTCTCAGTTATATCTAATAAATGGATAAAATTTATGGAGTTTTTTTGTAATATAAAAGGATGGATTCATAGAAAACTTAAATGTGGTGCAAAGGGGCAGACTTAAAACTTCATCAAGCAGTTTTATTCAATATATGATTGCTCAAGGTCTTTGGGCATGGATATATTCTTTTAACACACCATCGTAATTACATTTAGTGCAATATCAGAAATGGCAGTTTGAGATATTGTTCACATTGCTTTTCTGTTCTGTCACTTCACCAGCTGCAGAAGATGTTCTTGCTTTTTGAACCTGACATTTCAGCTCTAATTAGGAATGGTTGTGCTGTTAGTTTGTTCATAGCCCTTCTACAGGCAAGTTGCATGAAGCTTATGGAGTCTTTGCCTTCAAATACTTTAGCAGGTTAGAGGCTTCCTTGCAAGATTTTGAGTAAACTGTGAGCTAAAGTGTTAAGCTCATTTGTAGTGATTTCCTCTGTATTTTTTCCACAATCTCTTCATTTCTATCCATTTAGTGCCACGGTTTAGTTGATGAGGTGGTGCTAGGTCATAGGTTGGACTTGATGATATCAAAGGTCTTTTCCAACCTAGTTAACGCTGTGGACTAGAATATTGGATGTTCCACCCTTAAACATGCTGTTATTAGAGCTGCACCGTCCAGATGATAAGCAGATATTTTTAATGCAACTTTTAAAGTGAGATCAGTAAATCAATTTCAAAGTGAGTTTTTCGCACATGAGATTTGTTTGCAGTGGTCACCTCAAACCATAAAATATCTCTTTTATAATATATAGCACATTTATTATTTTATACAATTGACGGGTATACCATTAGTTTATTAGAAGTCTGACTAGAAAGCAAAGGAATGAGAGGCAAACTACACAGAAATCCTTCTTATTGAAAGGTTTTCTTGTCATATTCTTGGTTTAACTATCAATTGTCTGAAATGCACATTTATTTATTTATCTATTTATTTATTTATTTATCTTAACGCTAGCATATCCTTAAAAAATAAAATATATACAATCTACTTTTCTAATTTTCTTCATCTTGCAGCTGGGATTATATTATCCCACATGAGTTGTAGAACAACATCATTGTAATTTCTACATAAATGGAAATTTTGCGTGGTCCTTGAGCTGATTATCAGTAGCATATCCTTAAAAATAAAAATTACTGTAAAGGTTTTGGGTAGTTCAGTATAAAATACAACCATTCCAAAGTGAAATTGTAGTCTAAATGGAGACAGTGAAAGATTTTGGAATTGGGTCAAGATTTTACCTGAAAAATGTGTTTGTAACGTGCTGCTTCTGCCCTGGCCCTGTAGTCAGTAAGAATGATGAAACTTTGTGGAAGAATTTGTCTTCTTTGAGGAACTTAATACTTGTATATCTTTCTGTATTTATAGTGCAGGTATCTGAACTGTTCCTGAAAAAGATGTTGGCTACTTCTAATTTTTTGACAATTTCTTTCCAGAAGAAATAATTTACCTGGAATGTGTGGAAAGTGTCTTGCAAGAAGTTATGTTCTTTTTTTTCCCTGACAAACTTCCCTTAAAGTACTTAATCTTGTTTGTCCATGGTCATTACATTCCTCCGTTAAGAAACCAATTGCTCAAAAAACACCAAAAGAACCTTTGATTCCTCATTTTAAAGTTTCCAAAGAAAACTTTTATCCAGAGAATAAGTGCTTTGTGTTTGCATCTTTGTAGTTTTGTTTTTGTTTTTTTTTTTTTTTCTGTCACTATTAGTCTTGCCCAACTACAATTCTGTCATGAAAGTTAATTGCCCACATGCTTTTCTGAAATCGAAATTCAACAGATTTAGGCTTTACAAAGACATCTTTAGAAGTTCGTGTAGTAGCACTATTTCCAAATACCTTGGTTAATTTTCAGCATTGGAAATAGGAACAATAAGAATCATATTAAGAAGCCATTCTGGGACATGCAGGATACCTACACTTCTAGAAGCAGTGCGCCCATTACTCTTTGGCTGGAGACAGCTGTTTGTCTCATGAAGTTATTGTCTCTTGCTGACTTCCAGAATTGGATCTCCGCGTGGAATCCGTGCAGTGTGCAGGGTTCTGCATTTGGAAATGGCAGGAAACAGTCCTTCATTCTCGCTCTGTTTCAGGACTAAGGTTTTACAGTAGGGGCTCTCTGCAATTCTTTTCCTCCCCTATGGAAATAGTTGACACTTGTTTTCTATTCAGTAACAAATTGGTTTTTTTGCTGATTTTTATACCTCAGCCAGTTTCACTGAGTATAGATTTCAAATGTGGGAGGAAGAAACCCTCTTATTTCAAATCTTTTGAAATCTAGAAAACAGCACTGTAGCTACAAATCTTCACTAGTTGCAGCTATCCTTCTTCTTGCATAAATAACCTTCATCAGCACAAACTAAAAGGTGCAAATTAGGTTCATAGAGCAGTGTGTGGGAAGTGTCTCATAGACTTTTTTCATGATAAAGATCCAGAGGCTCGCATTTGACATACTGCTGCCTTCAAAATTGTTACCACTCTGGGACTTTTCAGTAGTAGGGAATTGTATCAGTCCAGCCGCAGGCAGAAAAGCTAAGGAACTCCAGAGTAACACTTCAGGTATGCAGAAACAGTGGTAGAGGCACACTAACACTTTCTGATGAATGTGCAACTTCTAAATGTTTATGACATTAGACTGGAAAAGTATCAGAAAGAAAACTTTGCATCAGACCTGACCTTAAAAAACAACAAGACGATATTAATATTGAAGAAACAAAGACAAATATTGAGGAAATGGAAAATATTAATACCAAAGAAATCCTCTTTATTTTTGGAATGGTATTGCAGAATGGTAGATTAGTATAGCACCAAATTGGGTAAATGAAGAGCACACTCATGAAGGACACAAGATGAGTCTTAGCTTAAAGTCAAGAATGCTATACCAGTTTGATTGTTTTTGCTAGTCAAACCAATTCCTAGTGCTG
Organism: Mohoua ochrocephala; assembly: GCA_013398855.1. Lineage (NCBI taxonomy): Eukaryota > Metazoa > Chordata > Aves > Passeriformes > Acanthizidae > Mohoua > Mohoua ochrocephala. The sequence continues at coordinate 183,962 of VZTA01008045.1, forward strand.
CCACAGGTAAATCTTATCAATAACACTTTTATACATATACCCCTCTAAACAAGCCTCATTGAGAAAACAGTGTTGTTTCTTTTCAGGCAAATTATCAATGCCTCTGCAGAATTCAGGAGTACTTAACTTTGCCAAATCATCTTTTGCATAAGTAAGCTTGTTTGTAAGGTATAAAATTAACTTTCCACTGGAATAAGAGACAGAATTACAATGAAGAAAGAATAGAGATTTTTTTTTTTTTCAAAACCAGTGACAGTTATAGCTCATGTTTTGTCCCTAATTTGTTTGCTCTCTAGAGCCTCCTGCAACATATCTGACCGTCACACAGCACTGATAAACCATACAGATGTGGTTAAGCAATGGCAATGGGAGCCATGAAGAGACAAGACACTTCAGGCCAGCTTTGTCAGCATTGTGAAGTGCCCACAGACTTACCAGTGGTCCTTGCTCATGTTAGCTATGGTGCAACAAGAGATTGTCTCATTTTCTAACCCCGTGTCTCAGCAGTACATCAACCATTAGTGCGTCAGGATGGACCATGAGTAGAACTTACCGTGTACAAGAGCAGAGTTGGTGATGCTCTCAAATGAATATAAAATAGACTTAAATGCTGAGACTCAGACACAGCAATTTGCTAATTAATGGTATTGCTGAAGTTCTGTTTAATTGCTTCAACATTCAGGGGAGTGAAATGTACCTGAAGTACCAAGGTATAGTTCAGTGAGCACACTCATTACCACTGTGCTTTGATACACAGATCAAAGGCTTCTTGCATCTAGAGAAGCAAGCTGCCATTGAAGTCCATACTAAACACCTGCTTGATCCTGTGCAACTGATTGTATTATGTGTTTCATGTCTTTGAGGAGTGCATTTAAGGACCAAGCTTGCTCAGTGTTTATTGGTATGATGATATGAATAACTGCTGTAGTACTGAAGTCAGCAACATTAGGACTTCTTAGCAGCATCAAAGTAAAAGCTATTTTATAAAACCAGAGAGTATCTATGGTTTAGCGCTTTACCCATCCACACAACAAAATCAAGCCTAGGTACTAATATCACATCTATTATTCCCTTAAAAGAAATTAAATTGAGTGGTTTCTTCTATGTATTTACCATATATTTATCCTGTTTGTGTGCAAAGATGTCCTAGGCATCTTTGAAATTAAAGAAAACTTAATGAGCATAAAATGTGGCAAAAGTTTGTACACCAGTGTGTTACAGCCCAGTAGCAGTAACTGGGCTAAGTTCAATTACAGGTCCTTTAGGAAATAAAGATGGTATTTTACTAGAGACTTCAGCTAGTGTCTTACTCAGGAGCATGTTTTAGGAAAGATTCCCAAGAAATCCTGAGAAGTAAGTAATCTACTTACTTCCCAGGGTTTCTTCATTGCCACAGACCCCCATGGAAACCCTCTGGAATATCAAACAGAGAAATTTTTTTTAACAGTTAAAAAAACTGATCAAAAATGAAGTTTGGAAAAGCATCCTTTGCTCTCAGTTATTTAAATGGTCTGTCCTAGAGTCTGCACGTGTGTCTAAGAGAATGAAGTCACAACTCTTCCTAAACCCATGAATTAATCCTGGTTACCAAAGAACCAGTCAGGTGAAAGTGTATGTCAAGGCCAGCTGTTGAATCAACTTCTATCCTCTCTTTCCTGATCCATCTCTCCTTTAGCATTTCAAAACTCAGTTTACTCCCATCTAGCCTGCCCTTATTCTCAGGCTAAGCCCAGACCACACTTTGTGTCAGAAACTGTTGTCATCTTGCCCAGAAGGTTCCATTTCATGGGTCTTGAAGCTCTGCCAGAAAGTTTTCTCATCTATGGTTTATATGGCGTTTTAGGAATTGGGTTTTATATATTTTGTTAAATCTGCTTAATTGTTTAAATTCTCAAAGAAATTGAGATGGACAGGGATGAATATTATCTTGCCTTTGGAGAAAGCTCCTGTTTCTGTGATTTCTGCTGAAGGAAGGGTTCACCTTGCAAGCCCACAAACTCCTTGCTCCTTTTGGAGAACTCCTGCCTAAATACCACCCCTGACCTCGGTCTTTCAGCAGCTGTAGGGCTGAGCCCCTCAGATGGCACCATGCCTGAGCTCCTCGTTCAGCCCCAGGAAGTTTCTTTCCATGCTGCATTGACCCCTTTCACTGGGTTTTATGTTTTTCAGTCACAAACTCAGCTCAATATTTCCTGCCTGGCCAGAAAGGAGGCAGCCCCAGAGTTCTGACTCATTTGGTGATGCTCTTGACAACAAACAGGCTGCAGAGGGCCAAGCATTTTGGTCCAGGTCCAATGTCCTTGTAGCATCCATAGGGACTGCAGGCAGGGGGAAGGCAGTGTCTGACAGCTCGGGGTGGCACACGTGTGTCAGTCTGTGAGTATGCTCTGTAAACTTCAGAGCGATCCCTGAGGCAATTCTGCAATTCCCATAGATGATGCCTTCTGGAGTGAAATGCTTTCCTCCTACAGAAGTAACAGAGAGCTCCTTTTTCTTTCAACATTCTGGCTCTGGGACTATCATGTGTGAATACTTAACACATGGAGCAAAACATGGATACCCTTTCCCCTGGCCCAGGGCAGGACTTTTAGGCAGCTTAGTAACGTGAAGTTGCCAGCATGTAGTTTGCATCACCTGTGGAAATCCTGTTACAGAACTGATTTAAGAAGGGGCTGGTAAACAACTTTGAGGTGTTCTGTGAATTGTGACATATGCTTACCCAGTGACAGCAGAAATAGAAAGCTGATGAGCTGTGCTTAGGCTGAATCTGCTGAGCTCACACAATAACAAAAAAGAAATCTCAACCCCGTCAGGAGAGGATTATGTCAAGGAGCTAAGGCTCCTATTTTATGTTTTATTTTTGCATATAATCCTGTATAAAACTTCCTACCCTAGCAACAAATGTCACTTATTAGAATCAGGTATGCCTCTATTTCCACCTATGAATAGCATAAGAATGCCACAATGACACAGTGAGCTCTAGCATCTGCCGCAAGAAAGCAGAGTGGTCTGTACTTTGAAGTCACAAATACCAATAATTTATTTGTTGCTCCTTGCTAGGCAAGCTCTTCATTATGAACACATCCATCAGCATCTGAAAGCTGCCTAGAGGTGACCTCTTAAAGCAGGTCTAATTCCCATTTGGATATCCTGGTTTGGGTTCTGGAAGAGCGAGACCATGGCTTATCCTCCATATAGGGCATGGTGCTGAGCTTTGCCGTAGGTCTGCTCAGCAGAGAGGGGTTGTTCTGTCATGCATCGTTTAACTGGGTTGCAAACTATGTGCAGGACTTGCACATAGGACAGCTCTTTACCTCCGTGTCCCAGAAACCTGGTCCTTCTGGTGAGCAGGTGTGACCAATCTTCGTTCTCAGTGTGAGTGGAGACTGTAGGGGAATGCACGGTTGTGTAACAGCGGAGGAGAGTGCCTGGGGAATGCTTTCTGTGATCACAGTCTCTGCCCAAATCTGGTGCAGTACAGTCAGCACAGTGTAAGTGTGTAGTATTGAAAATTCTCAGTTAAAATATTTTCCTATATGTGCTTGAAGAAAGAACAGGTAAAATGCCCAGGTGAAGGGGGTACTACCCAGATAAGGTATTTTTCTTCCTCTTTTTCCTTTGGCCTGACAATCTCCTTCTGCCCTCACCCAGTATCATCTCTTCCCCTAGTGCTCTCACAGTCCCTGTAAAACATCAGCTTTCTCACCCTTCCTTCTGCGTGCTGTCAAGTGCTTTCAAAGACTTCTTAACCCTTTCCCTCCTGAGCATTGTTCTATGGGAAAGCAGGCTAGTGACAGATAATCACACAGGGCTGCTTCAAATTAAAAGCCTTTCCCTTTCTCCCTAATAAATATTCAGTGACAAACCAAAGATTGAGGAAACTGATACACAAAGATGGAGCCAAGCTGAAGTGCTGGATGAAAATAATATTACCATAAGACGGGAAAAGTACTGACTTTACAATTTTCAGTTGTATTCGGAAAAGATTGCATGGTTTCTACAATGTCAGGATTGAGACTTCTGGAGAATAATTAAATTTCACTCACAGACAGTAGTTTTCTATTTAGCATATTTTCTTCATCTGTATTATGGCCATTTTACCTCCGGTAATTATGATTTCCACTATTTATAAAACAGATTAATATGCCAAGAGACATATTCATGTCAATCATGCATTTCTTAAAGCAGTATAAAACGGATTATTTACTAAAAGTAAATGCATTTATGCAATTAATTTCCTATGAATATTCTGTATAAATAACTTGTAGAGTGGCTGTGCATTGACCTTTAAAAAGCTGAATTTAGTCTCAGCCCCAACATCCCTGAAGACTGAAATAATTGAGATAGAACTAAACCTGAATAAACATCAGAATAAGTAGACATTGAGATGATTTACTGATATGGTCAAAGCTAGATGAAAATTTCAGTGTGTGGAAAAGAGAGTTAAAATAAAGCAGTTTTAAGCTGATGCTTGAAATGATTGGAGTAAATGAAAATAAAGAAGACTAGTCTTAGGTACTCGTTTCAGTTTAGCTAGGTTCAATTGTGATAGAAAATTATGGTTTTAATAAGCAATCCTAAATGATTCGGTAATTTATTTCCATTCCTGGTGAACACTTGTCTGTTGATTGACACTTTTACTGACTATCCTAGATAAGACCAAGGTTTGAGTGAGCTCTAGAGACAGAACTACATCATTATTAGTGATCCCTTTAGTCAAAATTAAGATAAATTTCAGGTTCAGAAGTGAGATAAATTTCAGTTTTCCCATTTAAAAATGAGAATAATTTTTTTCTGAATCAGAGCGACTGATCTGGAACAAGCTATGCCCAGGATACCTGACAAACCCAGCTTTCATCAGAAAGCATTAGTGTCAATAGCTTGAAATATTTCTTTTGAAGAATCATGGATTCAGTGAGCCCTCAACAAATCCAGGACAAGGTCTGGGGATCCAGCTTGCTGTGACTGTCTTGTAAATTAAGCAGATCCAGGATCCTTTTATGGCATTAAGGCAAGCTCAGATTATTTATTACCTCATCCTGAAGAGAGTGTAATTGTTCCCTTAACTGAGCCTTTCAGGAACTGTACTTGCCTTGTACTGGCCGTTGCATTTTCCTGAGGAAAGCGCTTGGGGAAGTGCCAGCTAGAGTTAAAAGCATGCCACGAATGTCTCCAACAGTTCATCAGCACAAACATTTGGGTTCCTGCCGTGCTGGTTGGCACCGCGCCATTTACCGTTATGGACACGATCTGTGCCTTCAGGAGGCATCAAGGTGCTGCTCCAGCACACGGGTGGATTTTTGAGCAGAGCAGCCTCAAGTTAGGCTCCTGTGATAGGTTCAGAAGGCCAGAGGCTCGAGGCATGCTGCCATGCAGCCTGGATCTGTCCACGTCACGAGCTACCATGTGTGCAGGATAGATGTTTACCTCTGAGTCACTTGGCCTGGGCTCCCTTTGCAGACAGCTGAGGGCTCAGAGCGTGAGTCACCCCAACTACCTGTGCCTTACAGGACTTCTCACCACGGGCTACAAAGAGAGAGTGGGTGGCCTGCCAGCACTTGAAGTGGGATGTAATGATTGCCACTCCAGGTCCTGTGATTTCTGAGCGTGACTCAGCAGCTGATATCCGGGAGGTCTTTCAGTTCGCAGGAAAGTTGGGAAGGTTTCCCTTTCATGTGGATGTCGGAATTAAACTGGCTTTTGAGAAAACTGAAGTTTTATGTTGTTGGGAGGAAAAGGTTAAAAGCGGAAGAATAGTGAAGAGGGTGGTAGAATTGCTCAAGAGACCTTGCAGCTGGGAATACCAAGGCTTGGAGAATATCAGTGCTGGAAACCTACTTGGAAGTGAAAATGCCTACAGCTATTTATCCTCTGTCTGTTTTGAGAAGTAGAATCTCTGTGTGGAGATAACATAGGTGTTTGCAGAGACTTGAGGGCCCTCTCATGGACATGCTTGAGCTCCCTGTCTTGGGAGAGAGCCCAGGGCTGAGAGATCATAAAAGGCACAGAGGCGATCACAGCAGGCTGGTAAACTCCATGCACATGGGCCCTTGATAAATGGGTGCAAGAAGCAGCCCCGCTGCCTGCCAGGACTGGGCTGAGCCTGACGGTGCCTGGTGGTGCTGGCATTCCTACTGGAGTGTCTCTGCTGCCCACGTGTGGCTTCGGGATCCTCCAGTTAGCAAAGTAATGAAACAAATTTACTCTCTTCATTTCAGCCGTGGTTTTGGTGCTGTTCTGGCCACCTGCCTGTGTCAATTCACACATAGGTGAACTAGAACTCCAGCTTTTTGGACAGAACTATATCACATCCTTGTAGAGATAATGACTAATCATAGCATGAGACTGAAGGTTAAGTCTTGTTTGTTTTTCATCCAGCAGTCCTTGAAACAGCTAGTACTTCAGAAATAAAAATGACACAATTATTTTAATGAGGCTCTGCTCTTTGATCTTTGTATCCCTTGCCCTAGCGTTCTAATACTTTCATTTCGGTGTGGTTTCATACTCAATGCTGACCTTCTCTAAAGGATTTTGGGCTGTTTTTTTGAAATAGTACAGCATCAAATAAAATTAATTTAGCAGTGATTAACTTTATAGGTGAATTTTGGAATTTTGCACCAGTTTATTCAAAGAACCCAAGAAGATGGACCAGGTGTCCAGAAGCCAGGAATGTCACAATATTCATTATTTTCTATCATATCTGCAGAGTTCAGAAGTCAGTCTGGGCCTCCTACAGGACAGTCTGATTGTCAAGAAATTAAAAACATTCTCAATGACATTAGATGTTTACTATTAGTAAGAGTAGTATTTGTGGTTACACAACTAGTGCTACAAAACAAACTGTAAACCTGTTTAAATCTCATGCCTGACAGCTAAACTTTGTCAGGAATAAATGATAACAGGTGAAGGACAGGTTATTTCATATTTGTCTCTCAAGGAAATTATGCATATTCAGTTCAAACTTCTAGTACCTTTGGAGATAGGACACCAAAGGTGAATTTTGCCCTGTACACATTCACATTTACCTCCGTGCTGGATATCATGTGCACTCTGCTCCTCTCATCTCAGAAAGGATGTGTTAGAACTGGTGCAGGCTCAGAGAAAGGTGACAAGCACAATGAAATGTGTGGTCTCAGATATAAGGAATAAGTGAGCTGTCTGGGGCTTCTCAATATGGAAGAGACGACTTAGGATGCAAAAGACAACTGCAAAAATATGAATGGGAAGAAAAAGATTAATTTGTCCAATAAAAATACAGGGAAAACCACAACTACTAGTGATGCCTAAAGATTTTTGCTGTTTCTATATCTTTCTTATATTTCTAGCTCTGTATAACTATGCTCACTGCATAGTTATGTAGCTCTTGCTATTTTTCCTACCCTTCTTCACTCTCTCTGTGCCAGAGGATGGCCCTTTAGGGTTGTGAACTTCATCTGGGGAATGATGTACAGCCCACCAGTCAGATGTCCACTCCCAGGCATTTCCCACCACGTTGTACAGGCCAAATCCATTGGGAGGAAAGGCAGTGACAGGTGCAGTCCCCTTGTCCCTGTCCTTTGCTGTGTTATTAGCTGGGGATTCTCCCTGCCAGGTATTGGCATAGTGTTGACCTTTGGGCTGCAGTGTGTTGCCCCATGGGAACAGCCTATTTTCAAGGCCAGGTTCTTCATGAACACAAAGGTTCTCCAAGCGATGTTGAGTAGTGCTGGATTTTTTCCCCTCAGCAGGAATTTTAGATTTTTCCATTCTGTGTCATCAGCAAGGGACACTCCTCACATGTCTCCTTCCTGAGATGGGATTAAGTAATCTTTCAGGCAACACCAGAAGCTGGGTTAAAGGCAAGCAAAAGCAGCTGATTCTCCAGGCAAGAGAGAGCAGCCTTGTGTGAATACTTGCAAAAGACATTGTGAAAACAAGAGCTCTGAACGTATGTGAAGAATGATTGGAAAAGTACTTGCAAAAGAGATCCATTGCAGTTTGCCAATGAGCAATACTACGTCAAGTTTAGGAAACACCCTGAACGAAAAGAGTCTATGAGAAAATTAGGAAAGGATGTCAAACGTTTTCCTTGCTTTTGCATCTTCCTAGTTGTCTCCTTCAGTTAGGTGGATTCTTGCTCTGAACCAGAAAATTCTTCTGTTCTTATCCTGGGTTCGATCACAAAGGATAATTGATATCTTCATACAAACCTGTGGATTCAAAACAACAAATGGGATATGCATTGATTTTTACTAAAATAAAAAAAGGTTGACATAAGCAGACTAAAATACTTCTTAGTTATGCTTCTGGTTTCTTCTGGTCCCTACTATTTCTCACACAGTGGATGGAGGTGGCAGCTGCTGGTTAGTGAATGCTGAGGAATAGCTGAAGTGCAGGCAGCTCAGTGTGAGCTGCAGGCAGAGCTCTGGCTGGTGGGAACTCGAGGCAAGAGGCCGTGACCTGGTGCCAACTCTTTGTACAACAAAGGACACAGGGACCTGTGTCACCAGGCACCCAGAGACACAGCAGGAGCCGATGGCCCAGCTGGAAATCCTGGACTATCACACGCTTAGACTGTGGGGGTATGAAAGCCCGAGGTCCCTCCTTGGAGACAGCCAGCTCAAACTGTTCTACTGCTGCACCGTGATAAAATCACTTAAAGGAGACAGAGGTCTGAGACACTGCTACAGAAACCCAGGGTGGAGCTGGTCAGGAAAGGTTGTCTGACTGTGAGAGTGGGGTGAGTCGGGAGCCAAGCAAGGCACCTGCTGGCTCACTGGAGCTGTCTGTTGTGAAGGGGCCTTGGGCCCAGCAGTTAAAAATCTCTGGTGGTGGGAGTGTGATGGCCAGAGTGCCCCCCAAAATGGTCAGACAGGAAAGTTTCCTTAACTTCCTGACCAGCCCCTGATTACATTCATTGTGAATCGTATACATAAAAATATCTTACCCTGTTACAGAGAGTTAGAGATATCAAATCCAGAGTTATGCCACCACCTCAAAGTGAAATCTGACACTGATTATTTTATATAACTTTATAAATTACTGGAGACAATAGTCTTGGATTTGTCGCGTGAAATGAGACAACATTGGCTTGAAAATACAGCAGTGTGTAATTATTAAAAGAAGCATAAGTCAACTAAGACTGATTTTTTTGCTTTGGAAAAATATCAGGTCTTATATCTGTGGATGACAAACACCGTTCAAAAAAGAAACATAATGGACCATGCAGGAAAAAAAAGAGAGAAAGGGAAAGCCTGTTACTGGTGCAGATGATTCAGTTCCAAATGTCTTTATCTAATAAACTTACTGAACATTTTTAAACATTTCAGTGTATATATTTGAATCCTTAGAAATTATCTGAACAGACAGCTTAAGTGTCACTAATACCATTAGGGTTTTAATCATTATTAATTTAGCCATTTCAACTTCCCAGCAGCGAGATGCAGCTTTACTTACAAATTTTATTCTTAAAATGTTTTGAGAAGTTGCTGGTGCTAGCATATTTGAATTTTACATGTGTCTCAGCATTTCTGCAGGTTAATAACGTCCTGAAGGCTACAGGATTTCCTTTTGGTTTCCAAAATTACATATGCATTATTGCAAATGAGTTCTGCCACAAAGGAATTCATAATGAAAACATCAGAGGGAATTAAAGTGCTTCTTATAATACTTGAGCTTGCTCCATTAATCGGAGGGCAAAATGAATTGAGTCATTATGTTCCCAGATGGTATTAGGGACCAAATGGGAAGCCCTGTCCCAGCTTGATATTTTTTTTTTTCACTGTAAGTATTTTTTGCTGGGGGAGTGGGTCAAGTCCAGGGGCAGCAAATCCATAGTGGGCAATTCAAGTCCCTGAGTAATGTTTTAATTCAAGTTTTAATCTTTATGCACAGAGACAGCAGGTCACTGTTAGCTAGCAAGAGAGGCAGAAGGATTAAGAATGTACACAGTGCATTACCTTGAGAGGAGAGGGAAGGAGTGTGTCTTTTACTGTAGAATTATTTGGCTTTCAAGAGCTGTCTTCTCATACCTGTATGCATGACTTGATTGGAAATTTGTTGATATCTGAAAGTTGTCTGGAAACCAACAGGCAGCATGATATTTATAATAACAGTAATTGTGATTGTCAAGCAAATGAACAAAGCAGTACCTGTAATTAAGCCATCTGGTCCACCTGGGAGAAAACAGACAAGATTTCAAATCTGAAGTAGGAGCAACAAACTTGGAGTTGGTATTCATTCAAGCAGTTAAAATGTGCAGTTCTGCCACTGCACTGTATATGTCTTATAGGGAGACTTGAGTGCGTTTTTATTCATTTGTAATGAAGAAACAGCTAGATGTCCTGCATGTATCTTTCTGCAAAAGTAAGCTTTTAATTAGCCTCTTCAAATAACATATTTGGTTTTAAGCAGACTGCTCTCATGCTTAAAACACCTCTTACATATTCATGATGACTGCGGTGTATTTACACTGGATAGTGCAAGAGGAGACATTCCGCTCTTGCAGTCCTCCAGGTGGATGAATTCACTTCATCCTTGCCACAAGATGGAAAATGTGTATAGCTATTTTAGATGACAGTGAATATGTACATATACACCACACTGGAAAGCTGGATTTTTTTTTTTTTTTTGGTGTTGATGTACAATGCTATCTATTGTCTGGTTTGGCGTTCAATGAGCTTGCATGTGATCACAAGAAACCATAAATATGTATCCAAATTATTTCCTTGCATGTAACAAATGACGGTTCTGAGAAGAGCTGGAATTGGGCTGGTGGAAGTCTACGTGCCCTGCATGGAAAAGCTGATTTCATGCTTGTGTTCAACAACAGGCTCTGCTCGTGCTGCTGATCTAGGATTTGCATGGTCTTTTAACAGGGGAACAAGTAGAGGATGGGTGAGGTTGTAGCTTCTTTTCCTGCCCTGAAACTACAGTTTATTCCTATAGGAAAGTCTTTCCTCAAAAATAGCACAGAGATAGAGCTACAGTTAAAGCTGTCAGGCACATCTTTCATATAAAAGCATTTTTTTTTACTGGAAACATCCCACTTTTTAGTCAGCATGTTCCTTGGATATGGCCTGGTTTTCAAGGACTTCTCTAGAAACAAGGACAGAAACCTTTGTGGTCTGTAATTTCTGAGGCCAGGCCATCCACAGCCATAGAGCAACATGCCAGCTGTCTCATCAGGGATGACAGAGCTTGCCTGTCCCACAGCAGGGAGGTCCAGTTCCAGCAGAAATCCACGTTTTAGGAGTCTTTTGTCTCTCCTTGTTTCTGTGTGGGCATCCAACAGATCTGAGGAAATGATCCATTTCATTTTGAATTGAAGGAATTGATGTTCTCCATGAAAAAACCTTTTATACATTTTCTTATCTGCAGTATTTTGAAATTAAAATTAAATTTCATTGAAATTAAATTTCATTTTGAATTGGTCATTATGTAACATTTCTGAGGTGTTATAATTTCCAGAAATCCTGAAATTGTTATGCCAGGTCTGTTTATAGATTCTAGTTGCTGATGTAGTGAATATAAAGTCTTCAAAAAAAGGTAAGGCAATTCCTCAGTCATGGCAATAAATTAAAATGTTGGAATTTAAGAAAAGAAATATAGTTATTATTTTAAATAATATTCAGGCTGAAAGACCTTCATTTTTTTAATGTAAACATGAGATTAGGCAATTTATCATTTCATTCTGACTTAATGCTAAGATTTTCTTCAAATCAGAAATCCCAGCTAAAGGATTAGGTTAAAAAAAACCCCCCAATAAACATGATGATAAACAATGACAGCAAAAATAGTAACAGTTGGTTTTAAAACCCATTCATTCTTCTGGATGCAATATTTTTTAAAATGTATGTATTCAAAAGGAAAAGCTTTGGGAAAGTGGAAACTAACTTTCAGGGAAGTTTTGTAATTTTAAATACGAAAACAGAAAAAAGACGCTTCCAAAGTTTCCTTCAAAATGAAATACCAGGAACTCAGGTTTAGGCCATTTTTTTCTTAATAGTTTATGTAGGTCTTTATTTTTTTTTTTTTTTGTATTCTAATGTGTACATTTTTTGAAATCGATGAGGTAAAAGGGAAAATGCTCAAGTGTAGAAATGTGAAGCATATACCCTCTCTCAGTGGGCTTTTAAAGTTCTTTTTTTATCCTAGAAGCCAGCATGTAGCCACAGAAACAAAGTGATGTTTCTGCTGCAGTATTTTGACATAAAAATAATTCCAGGAAAGATAAAGTATTTTTAAATCTAACTGCAAGAAAGAGATGAAAAGACAAACTTTTTCTTTTAGCCAAGAGAAAATTTTAGATACAAGAAAGCTTTGTGTGCACAATTTCTTTCCTCCCTGTAAAAAAGTTGGGATGTGTTGGGTTTGTGGGGCAAGGTTTTGGTAGTGGGGGGACTACAGAGGTGCCTACAGTGAGAAGTTGCCAGAAGCTTCCCCTACGTCTGACAGAGCCAATGCCAGCTGGCCCCAAGACAGACTCGTTGTGAGAGTGGTAAGGCACAGGAACAGTTTGCCCAGGGAAATTGTGGATGGAAATCCACAACATCCGTGGAAGTGTTCAAGGCCAGCTTGGATGGGCTCTGAGCAACCTGGTCCAGTGGAAGGTGCCCCTGCTCATGGCAGGGGTGCTGGAACCAGATGATCTTTAAGGTCCCTTCCAACCCAAATCATTCTGTGATGCCATGGTAAGATGCTGGGCAGTGAGACAGTGGAAAACTGTGGCTGCACCTCCCCAGCCTGCATGAGCCATAAGGTTTGGGGCAAATTGCATCCCCAAAGAGTGGGATGCAGCAGGGTGAGAACCCTGCAAACCCTGCTGATGTGAAGGTGCACTTTGCTACTCCTCTGAGATGCATCTGCACAAGAGAACTTTTGTGGATGAGGTGGAAGTAAGGCAGATGAGCTCCTGCAATGCACAGTACCTTCTTGAGAAAGGAGCTCATTGAACATCCTGACAGTCTTGGTGGTGATGATTCAGGAAACTAAGACTTCTTTATTTGAGATAATACATTTTTTGACTGTATAGTTCAAGCTAAGGAATAACTCAGAACACAAACGTAATCAAGACAACATTGAGAGTAATGCAAGAAAAACTTAGGCTTCCCCTTTCAGATCTCCTCTTTATGCCTTATATATATTAATTTCAGTATTAGCACAATTTATTTCTGAGAGATCCAGAATGCTGATGAAAATGATGAGCTACCCTGTGACTTTTTTTGCATAGTCATGTAACAAATGAAAACAAGTTAAAAGAAATCTTTTTGTTATTTTGTTTGAAAATAAAATACTGATATCTCAGACTATTTATAAACGGAGTTGCGTTTGGATCAGAGACCAGCATCAGAGTGATTAGATCACTCTAATGGGTTTCTGGTTTAGGAATTCTCAAGGGGAAGTAGGACAGGTAATAAATCCTCATCTTGGTTCCTCCATCTCCCTTGTTACTTTTATCCACATTTCGTATCCTCTTTTCTTTCCCAATATCCTTTGCCTTTGGTTTTCTTCTTGCTTTCTTCTCATGCTGGCTTTATTTCCATCTGTGTTCTTGTCTTTTTCTGCCTTTCCCTTTCTTTCTTTCTTTCCCTTTATTTTTCTTTCCAGGCATCACTGTTACTGTATCTCCTTTCTTTTTTCTTTTTCCCCTCTGACCCCTAAAATCCCCAAATCAATCTCTGCTGCTGCTACTTGTTTGCTGTTCCTTGCAGCCACCAGCACTAGTTATGCACTTCACCTCCACAGTCAAGGCAAGCAGAAACCCGGGCTTTGAACCCCCTGTAGCAGCAAATAGTGTGACCCCAGGGGTTGTGTTCCAGTTGTTTGCTATAAAAACAGCGCTTGAGAGCAATACAAGCAATTCATGCCTGCTACTGGCCAGACCTTGGCTTCCTCCCTAGAGAGAAGGACAGGCTCAGATCTGTAATATCCTTGCATCCTAAAAATGATGTTATCGTTGTTACTGACTGTATAGGGAGACACAGATTGGGAGAGTTTATCAGCTAAAGCATTAGCTGATCCTAGACATCAGACGTGGTGCCTAGGTCCGTCCACCTCAGACACCAGAAGGCATGGCATGAATGCAGCCCTGGGACTGGGGGGAGCACTAGCACTGCTTCTCAGCTTCTCCAGGATTTTCTTAAAAAGCTGTGACATTTCTAAACACTTCATTGAGGGTATATGGGAGGCAGTGAAGGAAAGTAGCTTTCTAGTAATTAACTGTGAGTGTTACTTTCATCTCTTGTTAAAACCAGTGAAAAAAGTGCTCATTCCAGGATTTCAGGATTCCAAAGGAATCCTTTTGCTTCTCTCCAGAGAGCGAAGATATTTAATTGCCTTATGAAATACTGAGAAGGTTTTCTGGAAGTCTGATGCCATGGGTTGCCAAAGCACTTTCAGCTGTCTTTGAACCCTGTCAGAGGTGAACTTTACGGGCAGTGATAAGGAAGTGCAGACGGGCTGGATGAGAACGTGCCACATGCCCTTTCACAGTTTGCATTCAGTTGCCGATAGCTCTTGTTCCTTCCCCTCCCCCGTTCCTATGCCTCTAGCAAGTCTGTGCCATTTCCTTTGCTCTTTTTTAACTGAAAATGCATCATTAAACATGATTCTATTTTTCATATGCTTTTCAGTCATACACAAAACCTTCGGACTGGGGCTCTCGATTTTCACCTGCTATCTCTTTATGTCAGTTGTGCAAACTTTGAAGATGCAGTAACAAATCTGTGACCAAGGACCTGGAGAGCTGTCAAGAACAGAACAGGTCATGTCTGCCAACTTGAGCATTGCCAGCTGCACTGCTGAACATCCACAAAACCCTACACAAGCCAAACAAGGCAAACATCCTCCAAGCATTCAGTTCCTCTTTGGAGTCCTCCAGTGCTTGGATGAGAAAGGAATCAAGGCTTCTGCTTGAATTCTCAAAGTAAAAAAAAAAGTATTCAAGGCCACACTTAGAGTGGACAGTTACTCCACAAAATAGTCACTGAACTCTTGGAAGGTCTGAAAGCGTAGCTGAGATATGGCAGTGGAGCTGGCAAGAGGCAATGACAAGTTATCCAGCTATAATAAAACAGAAGGACTGGAGGCTTAGTCTTACAGTGATTCTGTGGTAGTGAGGTGAAAATTCTAGGACGTTTTCAAAGGTTTTTTTCCCCCCAGAATTCAAAATAACAGTTATCCTGAAAAAAACCTGAAAAAATAAAATGAATCTTGGTTATTTTCCCTTCAGGCTAGTGCCATTTTTGCTAAGCTGTCCAATGGTGCCAGAGTATGTAACATCTTAGTCATCAGCAATCTGGCAGGTATTTTGTCCCTTATATTGATCCAACAGCTATGTGCCAGGCTGTTTGCACCATCTGTCACACCAGAGTCAGCAGGGGGGACAAAAGGTGGACAGCTGGTACTATCAGTCTGGAATGCCATTTTGAGGGAGAAATACCAGAACCTGTGTCAAAAGGCATAGAAAACAGAGAGCTTCAGTGGGGAAGACACTAAAGCAAATGCATTTCAGATGGAGCAGCTCATCTTTTCGACCACACTTGCAAAGGTTATCAGAAACACACTTCTAAGAATGTAAAAGGTCATAGGATGCCTAAACTGAACATAATCAGTCTTCATTATGCATACTTTTGGTTTTCCGAGGAAAGCAAAGTTGCCTAAAATGCCTGGTTATAAAAAGCCAATCTGTAACGAATCTCTCAGCTGCAGAGAACAGGAATAAAACTGCAGCAGAGAAAATTTCTGGATTGATTTTTGCCATGGAATCATAGTTACCAGGGAAGCATTCATCAAATTCTGGCCAGCATCTGACCTCCATTACTCTGTTCCTCCTTGCAGGTTTATCTTTGGTAAAAAGCTATTTCACAGTCTTATGAATAAGTTGGCAAGGGAGTAATGCATAACCCAAAGCAGGATGCTTGGAGAGATTTTTCATATGTCCAAAGGCAAGTCAACCCAATATTCAGCTCCACAGTGCGTCAGCCAGGCCATCAGGCAGTGTTTCAAGTCAAATCTGCAAATCAGCCAAGGAGACATTAGGAAATGCACAGAACTACACGTTAAAGGTTTTGGTGAAGAGCATACTGCAGCCAATGGGATTCAGGACATACTGCACCACTTTGAAATTTACAGCCAGTCTATACCTTCTGGATTGAAAGTGGTGCCAACATGGCATATGCAGCTGAGGATTGTGCTTATATTCCTGTACTTGTTTTGCAAAGTGTTGCAATTTGGTTTTGACAGACTTGAATGATAACTGCAGCACTGAAAATAGAATCATGGCTCATCAGAAGATAGTCACTTTGCATATTTCACCGAGGCCAGCGTAATGCAGAGTGAAGACCAGAAAGAAAATAACTTGTTAAAGATCAACTGAAGCAAAACAGTGTGCTTCTGGAGTTTAAAGATGAAGGCTTTGCTGTTATACATAGGAATACTGAAAGCCAGGGATTTCTGCTCTGTGAAAAATTTTGAAATTTACAATTTTATTCCATGCTATAAGAAAAGCAGAATTGATCAAAACACAGTTTTGAATAGTCTTTTGACTAAAAACTGATTTTGGAGATTTTTTTCCAATCGAATGGCTTTATGTATAATTACATAATCCATCAACATTGGAAGAATGGTATGACTAGAATATTAAATACTTCTAATGACAATCTGTAAAAATAGCATTAAGGCATCCTATTACAAATATTGCTTTCTTCCTAGAAAGATCAATGCATTCTTGCTACTCTGGACTTCAGGAGGGCAGACTTTGGTCTCTTCATGGTAGAGTACCATGGGATAGAGACCTGAAGGTGAGAGGGGCTCAAGAAAGCTGGGTAATATTCATGATCCACTTCCTCCAAGCTCAAGATTGCTGCATTCCTGAGTAAAAAAATCAAACAAAGAGGCAGGAGACCTGCAAAGGGAACAAAGACCTTCTGACAGAAGAAGGGCATGTACAGAATG
Organism: Mohoua ochrocephala; assembly: GCA_013398855.1. NCBI lineage: Eukaryota > Metazoa > Chordata > Aves > Passeriformes > Acanthizidae > Mohoua > Mohoua ochrocephala. Next base: position 200,897 of record VZTA01008045.1, read on the forward strand.
TAGAAGAAGGGACAGGCTGCTTGGGAAGAATGCAGGAACATTATCAGAGTATGCAAGGATGCAAAGAGGAAGGCTAAGGTCAGGTTGGAACTAAATCTCGCAAGGGTTGTCAAGGACATCAAGAAGGGCTTCTTCAAATCCATCATTGGCAAAAGGAAGACTAAGGAAAATGTGGGACCACTAAGTGTCATGGTGGTGGAGGACCAGAGCAGGTGGAATTACTGAACACCTTCTTTACTTCAGTCTTTGTTGCTAAGGCCAGCCCTCAGGACCCCCAGACCCTGGAGCCAGGAGTTAAAGTCTGGAGAAAGGAAGAATTTTCTTTGGTTGAGGAAAATCAGGTTAGAGATAATTTAGACAAATCTGAAACCCACAAATTCACGGGTCCTGATGGGATGCACCCACTAGAGCTGAGGGAGCTGGCACATCTTTTCTGCCTATCTTTCTACTCACCAGAGATTAGTGATCTCTCTTCGTGCTTTAAGGGGTAAGAATCTACCTCTTACATGATCCTGGGTTGGAAAGGAACAAGTTTTTTATGCAGCAAAGTTCATTTCACATTGAAACAGCTTCTTCTGGGAGAGTCTCTGGAAAGTAGCCCTTCCATTTCTGCTCTTCCTTTTGCCTTTGGGCATAGTTGTTTAAGACTGACGTATCAGAAATGTGAATGCTGTGAAAAGAAGGTGAAGGTACGAATTCGATTTCAATATTTTTGCATTATATTACAATCAAAATATTATTATGAAGTATTACGTTTCCTGAATATACTTTACCTTATTCCATATTGTATCAACATTCAGATGAATTCAGTATCTGAAGTAATATCTGCTTTCTTCAGTTTGAGTCTCAGAATAGATGAACATTTTTTATCATCGTCAATAAGAAAATTACTTATGTCACCCTTGATATTGAAATGAAACTCAATTGTTGACCTTCCAAATGAACTGTTTAATATAAAGATCACATATATTGCAGTCTTTTAAAATTACCAGAAGAGATCTACTATTTTATATGATAGACGAGTTATTAAAAGAAGTCAGGAGAAGAACTGAGAAAACTTTTGGTTAAATTAAATACAGGGGTTCATTAAAAATTTATTTAATATAGGAAGAAACGAAGAATAACTAAGAATTTTTGGGAAATGGAGAATGACTTAGGTCAAACTCTTCACAAATTAGCATTCTTTCCCAACAGAAATGAATTTGAAACTAAGCAAGTTCACAGACTGTTGTTTCAGGGGAGAGTTTAAATCAGAATGCTAAAAGTAGAAATTGCTACAGCCCAGAAAGCTAAATATATTAAACTGAAAAGAACTTGAAGTACTATTGAGTATCCTAGGCAATTTCAGTATCCCAGAGAGTGCTGCTTGCTGGAACATTCGGTGAGTGCCAAAATTGCCGTGCACAGTGTGGGGTCTGCACGATCAGGTTCTGCTCCGGGATATTGCCGGTCATGAAGGGGCCACGGACCAGGCAGCTGTCACGCCCCTTGCAGGACTGTGAGGGCACAGCACTCCAGGGTGGGAATGAGACTCTATTTCTTCAAGTTTGCACAAGCAACTCCATGCAAAAATCTATGTTCAGCAGGATTAAAAGTGGCTTTCTTTGCTTGAGGAAAAATCCTACTAAAGACAAAGACGCCTGGAGTTTTCATAGCAGAGATCAGCTGTTGGTTAGAAGAGACCTAGAATATCTTTCAGAAATTGCTGGTGAGAAGCATGTGTCAAGTGTTTTTCTCCTGTGTCCATTTGCCTTTTTGTAGAACACAGAAATGTTATTTATTTTGTCAAAAGAAAGAAAATGTCAAAGCTTTGAGCTCTTGGCCTTTCAGCAGGTGAGCTCACCAGTGTATAGAGGAGGTCAGTGAGCTGAACTTTGGCAGGGATATTAATATTTTATAATGCTCTGAATCAGCATAATTTATCTCATCAGTTAGGTCATGGTACAGTCCTGTGCCTTTTAAGTCCTGAAATATCACCAGCAGTTACAAGCACTGCTCTCATTGAGAGCAGGAGGGCTCTTAAGGCAATTTCAACTTGAAGCAAGCTCTGATCCCTGGCTGCTGTAAAATGAAAAGAGAACTAATTTTTAATCCTTTTTTTGCTGAACTAAGAAGGAATGCAAGTAAATAAGTAGAACATGATATTAATAAAGAAGAGAAGCAGATCACATATATTTTACCCTGTGCCTTATGCCATGATCTGAGCATGTGTTTTCAGCAGTGATATGATAGTACCCACTGAGCACCTAGCCTCATCTATTATACCAGTCCATAAATCTCTAGTTTTTCCTTCAAGATTTCCTATTTTACAGTCATAAATGTGCCTGCACACTGTAGGCACCTGTTGGCATACTGTCAATTATGGTAGCAGTAGAAAAATATTGAGGGTGTAAGCACAGGCTGCTCAGACTTTTTCAGTACTAAATTCACATGTGTTGACTCACCTCTTCTATTTAGAAATCATAAATTCTGTTACATGAAAGTTCATATTCATGGGCCATTAGCTTTGTTTGTCACTTAGGGTAATTAGTATAGATTCATAGAATCATTTAGGTTGAAAAAGACCTTTAAGATCATCATCCAACCGTAAACCAAACACTGCCAATTCCACCACTAAACCACGGCCCTAATTATAGAATCACTTAGGCTGGAAAAGACCTATAAGATCATTGAGTTCAGTTGTAAACCTAACACTTTCTCCCGTCTCAAATGTCCGGGACAAACAGAGGTTTTAAATTTCTCACCATATTGTATAAAAGCACCTGGCAGTGCTCCGCTTTCTTTTCTATAGTAACAGAATAATTTGAATATGAATGTAAATACTCAGATTTCATATACACATTTTCAGGTACATGCTGTCAGAATTCCACAATACACAGACTGCAAAACATTGAAGATGCAGATTCAATAAGTCACCTTCCATTTAAAGAGGTGTTCCAGCGTTTTCCCTGATATTTTGGGCACAACATTTGTGCTGTTCACATTGATACAAGAATCAAGGTCTGTTGAGTTAGCTTTTTTGCTTTTAAATCCAATGACTATGACTGAATTCATACTAATGTCCATTTGTTACTTTCTTTGTAGAACTGGAAAGGGGCAGGGAAGCTTTTTCATATGCTGTTCTGGTTTTTGTGTGCACAGACTGTCCCAGTAATTAAGTGGGCAAGCTAGCACAGGAGTGCATGTTGTCAAGAAAGCAGGAGTTAACATCAAAACTTAAATTAATGCAGCTTGTTTCAGGCAAACTCAGAAAACACTTATATTGTGTCAGTTTTGCAGTCAGAAATCATTTTTAAAATCTGACAATGGCTAAATTAGACAGTTTTCCATTACTGCCTCAAAAAGTAAAAGCGTAATTGCCACTTGCATCTGGTAAAATGGATTTTGCATTGCGATATTTAACACATAGTGAATGAGCAAGCTAAAATCAATAAAAAGTAGACTGAAACTTTGTGCTTCCCCTCACTTTTCTTATTGTTGCCTAGGAGCACTAGGCAATTGATGCAAGTATTTATTGAAGAGGTTTGGATACCACACTCTCCTTGCATACTGTTTCTGTATAAAATATTCATATTCCAGTTGGAGTTCATAATACATGTATTGAGTGAAGTGCAGCAGGTTTGCTATAGCTAGTAAGAGGGGCTGTACTTTTTCAGAGGCAGAAGCTGCCACTTTTAGGATTTTCACAGGCCAATATGAAAATATAATTTTGGAATATTGAGTACTGCAGCAACCTCCTCTCAGGGGGCCACGTTGCTGTCTTGTGGGCTCAGACAGTAGAGGTTCTGGGCAGCTGTTGGGTAATTTGATGTGTGCATTGTTGGTAAAGGGGGCTCCCCCTCACCCGAGGTCCCAGACTTGTGGGTGGTAGAAATGGTGAACGGTGGTGTCCATGGGGTAGCTCTAACCTCAGCTGAACACTTCTGTGTAAGCTGCTCCCTGTGTGTCCGTGTACAAGGGGGGCACCCTTTGAAAATTCATCATCACTAACTTTGTTTTTAATAACTGCTGAAAAGATGTGGTGAAAAGAAGACAAAGTAAAATCCCTATAAATACTTCCTTGCCAAATTAACATTTTTGGCAGTTCTAATGCACTGATGTCATTGATACCACAGAGTTTCTCTTTGCTCAGACGTCGAATAGCCATGGTGACATTGTGTATATATATTAAAGCTGAAAGAATAATTTGAAGAGAATAATTTATTTGATGTATTGATCTGCCCTCTCACCTTTTTGATCTGTCTTGTCCATTTAGACAGAAAAGTCTTTGGTCGTATCCTGACCCCAGCAGAGTCAACAGTAAAATGCTGATAGACTTCACCAGAGCCTGGATCTCACCCTGGGGGTTTTAACTTGGCAGCTCTATGGAGCCTTGATATTTACAAAGCAAAACGGACCAATTATTTAAACAAGGATACAAGGAATGAACAAATAGTTTTGTGAGTGCTAAAGAACAGATGCTTGCTCTGGGCTCTGGGTCAGTTCTCCAGTGTCTAATAAGATGTGAGTGCACACCTCAGGCTTTGCCTCAAGCTGCTTTTTGATAGACTGCTTTCATGAGGCTATTGGGAAGAAAATACTTCAGAGACCTTTGCCCCTTTGTCAAATCTAGTTTTAGTTAAGCAATAGGCAGGCAAATTACTGAATGGGAGAAAAGGGAGGAGACACAGACACAGTGAATGACTTCGTAAGCCACATATTCTAGGAAAACATTTTAAAGTTAATAATATCAAACTAACTTTAATTGGTTCCCCATTACTTCTGCTTTATTTTAGAGCTTTTTAGCATTCATCTCAAAAGGAAATTTTAATAGAGCCTTCCTTTTTACTAGATGTAATTCTCTAAAGTGCACCACAATGAAATCCAATAAGCATGTGTGTTTCTTCAGTCTTAGGGTTCCTTTAAAATAAATTAGTGTGGAGGTGTGTCCTAGACTATCAGAAACCAAAGAGAAGGAGTGAGGGAGAAAAGCAGCTCTTCCCAATTTCTGTTGCTTGTCCTTTACATGCCCCCAATGATACAACAGAGAGATCATACCTGCGTTTTGCATAGATACCTATACAGCTAAGCTTGGATCAAAGGGACTTACTAAGTTTGCAGAAAGATATGACCTTTTTAGACTTAAGGAAAAAGTATTTTGGAGAGCTACAACTCATGTAAATGAAGCATATACTCAATGCCTTTCCAGAGAATCTTAAAATAAAGCATGAAAAAGAAGTGACAAATTAAAGGTTGTTTGGAAAAGAACAGCCGTAACACACGTGGATAATGAATTGCATGAAGATCTCGGGCTTTGTCTTGGGGTGACTTTGCTGTATCCCCTATTGTCTGCTCTATGCCCAGACATGAATCCTGTGCCTTTCTGTACCTTTAAGGGAGGTGGGGGGGAACCTGGTGGAATTCTTTTGGCGGCCTGTGTTCAAAACCAGAGATAACTCACTCGCTCGCTCACCAGCTCTCGGCTTCTGCAGCAGGGAAGAGAGTTACATTCCTTTGCTTTTTAGCTAGCTTCTCGTTCATCAGCTGAGGAAAAAGGTTTTCTTGGGACTTTGGCTTCTTTTTCTTCTCTTCTGGACTGTTCAGCCACACCAGAACATCACCGGGAGGCCCTACACACTGGCCCAGAGGGTGCCCAAGCCTCACCCCAGCTCTGGAGAGAAGAGCCATCACCTGCAAAGAACTCCAGGTTTTCTCCACATTATTCATTCCTCTTTTTTTGGTGCCTACGTGCACCCTGCTTGTTAAATAAATAACTTTTCTTTTTCCCTTTCCTTCGAGGAATTTTTTTTCCCGAACGTGGTGGGGGAGGGGCGACTGAAACCTGCTTTCTGTCAGAGGATGTTTCCTCCAATTTGTCTCCAACTGGGACAGGTTTAAAGACCTGTAGAAACAGAGAGAGCAACTAGCAGCAGAAAACCTACTTCTATTATCCAAATTGCACCCATTTTGTGCAAGAATGACTAAACTTATCTACTTGTAAGTCTGTAATCTGTCTATGAAAACCCCACAAGTTTTCCAAATTTGAGCACTGTTTACTTGTGTAGGTTTTGAGGACCCCCGATTTCTGATAATGTCAGTAAGTGCATTCAGCGGTGTAGGGTACTGGGAAATCAGAAAAAGCTGCCACACACCTTGGATATATCCAGGAATTTTATGTACTATGGATATTCATAATTTTCTGGAAAGTATTATGTTTCCTGGATATAAGTTTGCATTTTACACTTTGACAGCCAAAACGTGGATATAATTGCAAACTCATATACAGTGACATGGTATTGAAGAGCTCTGAGGTATTGATCAAAACACGCAGGAGAATAAATGACAGAGTCAGAAATGGATTTACGTGAAGGACTTCAGCTTTGTGGCTTTAACAAAGCATCTGGGCAACAAATGTCTAAATCACACTTAGAATGGTGGCAGTTAGATATCAGTGCATGGTTACAAGAGTCCAGCTGTGAAATCAGTGGTTTGTGGCAGAATTCCCTCTTCAGCCTGTACAAGGACATAGCCTTTGGAGCTGGGATAGAGGTTATCAAGAGAATATTCTCCTAAAGTCTCAAATTTCCCTGCTCATAGGTGGTCTGGATTCAACCAGAATAACTGTAGTAATCTCACTGAATTTCCCAAGTTGGTGGAAAACGTAAGAAATCAAAGATGGAATATTAACACCCTCAAAGAGGTTCCTGGCTGCATAGGAGTTTGGGGCAACCAGAAACCTAACCTAGGCACTTCAATTAAATATTTGACATTAGAATGAATGAGCCTAGCTGGGGTCCATCTCATTTACCCCTGAGAAAAGATAGAGTGATTCTGGACAAATTTGTCTTGCCTTTCTGAATATGGAAATTTCATATCCCACTGTGCTTATATCATAGGGAGAGGGAAAAGAAATGAAAAATACAGGCTGACAGAAATAAATTTTAGATCTCCAAACAATCTGAAAGTGCCTTCTACTGCTAAGGTTTGAAAGAATGTCTAAGAGTGAAGGCTAGAATTTAGCAAGTTCAAAACTTAATCTTCTCCAGACATTGAGCCCGTGTGGGTTTTGGTGAAGAATTGAAACAGAAGTGTCTAGCCCATGTCACATTCTGTGGTAGAGTCGTTCCCACTGGTGAGGATAGGAGCACTAAGGATCGGAAGCAAGTGAACAGAGATAGGTGTACCATAATTGCAGGCAAGTGAAAAAGTGTGTCTATACTTTTTGGCAATCTGCTTCCATATATCATAAATTTATGCTGCACAGCCTCCTCAACTCATTCCACCATGCATCACTGTGCACTCTTCCCATGTTTTTAAATCCAAAGGGCAATTACTTACAGAGGGCCATTCCTTGGTGGCTTCAGAAGCAGTTAATCCATGGTGTGCTCTCTGCTGAATCACAGCCGGATTTCTTGGGTCTTCCACTTCAGCGTAATTCAGCTGGGCCAGCTGCAGATTTGGAGTGCCTGCATATTCAGAAATGAATTTTACTTTTTGTGTTTGCAGCAATGCCAAGGGATGTGCTTGGCAAGTTTATATCCTAGTGGAATCTGACTCCCAGCACAGAAGAATTCAAACTCAAAGCCTTCTAGGGTCCAGACATCTCAGGTGCTCTGAAACAGTCCTGCAAGAATCCATAGCAAAATACAGGTAGCTCAGATGGCTAATGTGGTCCTGCCCTTCTCAAACTGATTCCAAGCTTATGTTCGATCCTGGTATTGAAGATTGCTTACCTAAAAAATGCATCATCAGCTTTCAGAGGACACGTGTCTCTGTCTATATTTGTTTAGTGTGACCCTGACCTTCTTTCTCTTCTGGTTCTTTTGTGAGCACATTAATTTTAGTGACAACACTTATTGCATAAATTGTCCGTTCAGTCATTCCAACACACACCTGGAGCTGCTCCTCTGCTGTCTGAAGAATGAGATTGCTAATCCTGAAAGCCAGCAAAAAGGCTGCAGCAAAGGCTGCTTTAATCAGTTGACTCCCATTCCTATGAAGGTGATTTCTGAGGGCATATCCTATAACCTGACAGCAGTATGGGTTTGGACTGCCCATCACCTTTCTTATCTTGACACCACCAGCAGCTTTAGTAAGAATAACTTTTTTTTAGTTTATTGCAACCCTGTGACAGATGAGATCTTCCTGATCCCATCACAGTTCAAGACTACATATGAGGTGGATTCAGTGAGAACTTCTAATTGCTCTTGTCTCAAGCCTTGGATGATTAAAAAAACCTGCTGGGATAAGACTTGCAGTCTCCTACATATTGACAAGTTCCACCAAATATTTTTAGAAAGCTGATCTTAACTTAGTTATCCAGCGTTTTCTGCCTGAAGTCCTGACGTTTGGGACTGACTCTGTGATTGGCAAAGCTCAAATACTGGGTGAATGTGACTGGGATCCAAATTTGTATTTCCTATGAAACACGACTGTGGTCCTGTGGATGTCAAGAGTGACAGACTGTGGAAATACATTCCCTTTTTTGGCTGTCATTTTTGCAGGCACTCACTGACAACAACTACTGTCACCTAAAGCTCTAAGGTGGGCTGCTGACCAGTACTATAGTTTTGGGTTTTCTTTGGACCTCAGCATTCATTGGCCACATTTTCAGACCTGCACTGAGTAGTTTTGGAGGGTGTACTGACTTCCACTTTAGCAGACTGTTAGTATTCAAGTAGAGAGTTCGTAACTAACATAACTTGAAGTCTGTTGAAAATATAATTCGACATTTATGCTAAAAATGCCTCTCTCAGAGGCAATAATATTTTTGAATTAGTTGTTTTTCTATGCCATTATTGAAATAAACTAGAACTCAGTTTTCTTTGGGGTTTCAGAAGCATTATCTTTTTGTTCCCAGTAGATTTGTTTTCTTCACTTTCAGTTTGTTCCTGTAATTTCCGGGCATCAAAATGAGGATAGAAACACGATACTTCAGAAAATTATCATGCAGCCATGTTCCCAGGACAACCTGACAGACAAAATAAAAAATCTTTCAGAATCAAAGAAGGTCCCAATGCAAAGTCTAAATTCAGATATCTTTCCTAAGGGCAGCTGTCTGGGGCAGTTTTGTGTACACCGTAATTCCAGCTCCACTCTTGTTTCATTGCTTGGGTTACAGCCTAAATTGTTGGGAAAATTTTGATGTGAAGATATGAACAGCATAATCATACAGGCTTTAAAAGGCTTATTTTGACTGAAACTTTAAGCTTTTAAGCATTTATCTATGGTAGCTCTAAATGTTGTGGACAATAACTGCGTAACGTACTGGATACTAGTGTTGTCATATATTTCACACCAAATTCTGATGGCACCAAGTTCTGATGTACAATAGTACCTTTGTAATTTAGGCACAACACTTGGGAAATGTTAAAGAAAATGTCTAAGATAAAAGCTATGCACATATTTGTTTGCCTAATTAAATAACCCAAACAATGTGTTGCACAAGTAAAATAAAAAAGATAAAATTTCCTCATCCAATTAAAAGTAAACCAGTTTTTTTTTTGCTACAGGAATTACAGAGAAACAATTCAGAGAGCAGATACTCACCCCACAGTATCTCACCTTCTTGTACAATCAATGGACAAATCCTGTCAGTTTTCCATATCAGCATTCAAACCAAAGGAAGTATGAATATAAAGTAGTTGCTGAAGTTTTACTTTTCTGTTAAAAAATTTTTTTTGAACAATAAGTAGGAAAACTATTCAAAATCGCTTAGAATTACTGATGAAATAGAAATAACGCTTCATGCTTACATCAATTAAAATTGTATGGTCCTTCCTGGTGGTGGGTTATGTGCCATATTTCAGTTCTCATCGTGACAACTGGCTGTAGTACATGTGGTGATAGGCTGGATTTGTACGTGTCTGTGTAAATTCAGAGCTTGGATTATGCACTCCCCACCCCTCCCCTTCCCCCCACCCCGCCCCGCACCCAGAACAGTCTTAAAGAGCTTCATTATGAAGACGTCTGTTAAAAAGCTTAGGTGGCCAGAATTCATGGCAAAGCAGCTCACTGGGAATGGCATATCTCCCTGCACACCCCCCCTGCCTACCCCCACAATTCCAAACCCAAAAGTTGCTGTGTTTTCAATGTGTTTAGGAAAGTTAATGAAAATACTGTTTTGTGTTTGTGAGATGAGTTGAAAGAAAAGTCTCAAAAGAACTCCACAATATTTTAAAAGGCAATTTTAGTCCTAACAGAGCCAGACAATAGATGTACCAGTCTCACTAGATTTGCTTCAGTTCCCATTTGAGTCAATGGAGAGAATCCCATTGGCTTTAAGTAGGAATTAGATTAGCAGGATTTATGAAGCAATTGTGTTTTGCCTGTGTTAGGAATAGGAAATTCTTGAAATTATCCCATTTTTGAGGAAATCAAATCTCTGTACCTTGGCTTAATATTGAGAAAGAGGCAGGAAAAGCCAAAGTTCCACTTAACTCAAATAGTCTGTTTGTAGTGCAATGTGCAGAGAGACAGAAAATGCTTTCCACATCAGGAGGGTGGTAACATCAAAAGTCCCATCTTTAGCATTAGAAAGTAGTAAGTTTGGGGAACAAGAATGAAGCATGCAGAGCACTTTCAAATTATGGACATTTTAGCCTTTTTTCTTATGATCTTTATTCTTATGTACATCAGGCCTGTGATCCTGAGACAAGTAGCTTTGAATTAACTATTTTTTAGAAAACAGGAGAAGCAAAAATGCGTGTACAAAGCTTTGCAAGATGTATCTTTCCATGGTAAAGCATCACGTCCTGTAATAAATGGAAAAATAATGGCACCTTTTCTTCTCACCTTTCTTTCACAAAGCCTGCGTGTGAGCTTCTTTTCTCTCTTGCCTTTTCTCTCACAGCCTCCTAATTTAGCCAACATTCCATTTATGAATGGGTTCTGAGCAAAAACTTCATCCTATTTTCAAGCTTCTTGAGGGTCCAGAGGCAATCAAATCCATCTTTAAATGAAAATGATGAATGTAAGTCCAATAAGTCATATATATTTTTTTCTAATGACATCAACTTCTCTTTTGCCTGCCTTACCTAGAAGCCTGCATGGTCTTTATCTGTGAAAGAGCTCATACTTCACTCAGCAATCTCAGAGAGTTTGATTTAGGATAAGGATTTTACTGCTGCCTATTTTTATAGCCGAGGTTTATATATATGTGTTCTACAGTTCAGTGGGGTTAGAGGTGTGTCATGCTGCAGAAGCATCAGTGCTTTCTATTCTCCCCAGTTTCACTGGAAAGGTGGTACTTCTTTGTGTTGAATTTTTGCCATTATTCAAAGGACATTGGATACTTTAACAAATAGATCTATATTTCGCAAACACCTCGGTATCTGACCTGTCATTACTCAGATGTAATGCTACATGGAGAGAACATAGCGGGCTGTAGTTCCTTCCCCCAAATTACCCTGGGAACTAGAGAGCAGCTGCAGTCTCGTTGCCTATCTTTTACATCTCAGCCAGACCCGTCTTTGTTACCAGGACATCTATTGAGAAGTCACAAGTCTTGCAGTGAATGATGAAATAGGAGCTGATTCCTTTTAGAGCAAGACTTTAAAAAGTCTTTAGTGTTAGACTCAGTCATAGACAAATGACCTCACATGGAGATTATAGTGCCAGCTCAGAGAGATAATGTGGACAGCATTATAGGTCTCTGTGGGCTTTGAAAACTGTGATTTAACTATAATATTATTTAAAAAGCATTAAAAATGAATAGTCTAAGGGCAGTCAGATACATACTCGGAAGGATCCAGTGTCTTCAAAATTATAGGGTTAGGCATGTTTATTCAAATCAGTGATCAGAAGGGATAAATGGATGAGAATTTCTTAAGTGCTTTATAATGGCTGTGGATTACAGAGTAAATCATACACATTTTACATTTAAAATAAATTGAGATTATGTGGCTACAGAAACCACTGCTGTTGTAGTTTGGGGGGAGGTGTGTTCCCCACCACCATTCTTAAACCCAGACATCAATAAAAACGTATAAAATACAGAAATGCCCCAAGGAATTCTGAGTGTTTTGAAGTTTCTGGATTTGATAACCAACTTAAATATTGTAACCCTTAATTGTTTTATTTGTATCACTTTTTTTTACAAATACATAAAGGAATAGTTAAGTCCAATAGTGATGCAGCTGGAAAATTGTGAAGATTAGAGCCTTGACCTTGGAATTTTCTTGTTGATATGCAGCAGGACATAGTGTTGTGATGCTCAGTTGGGTGCTGTCATTTTGGAACATGTAGCTGCAAATGAGGTACCTCTGCTGCCTGCAAGGCATCGGGAGAAGCGTGACAGTCCCAGAATTGCAATATAGAACAGAGGGTGTGGCTGAGTACCTACAGGAGTAGGTCTGAAATTGTCTTGGGCACTCAATCCATGAGTATGGAGTGGTTGTATGGGGTCAAATGAAGGTTCATGCCTGGAACTATTTTATTAACCTTCCACTTCAAAAAGGAGAAGAGGATGCCTTGCTTTTGTTTGGAAAATTGGTAGCTGGGGAAGCTTTGTTTTTCAGGTAAAGCCTTTATTTCTAAGCTCCAGTGCCAAGACTGTTTATCCATTCCTTATGATTGTTTAGGCACAATGTGTAGGGAATGCTGAGAACAGAAATCAAAACAGGATATCTCTTTCTTAATCTCTTTCTCATAAACCAGGGGTCCAGTTGCTGATGCTCAGTGATTTCCTGCACTTCCTTTCTTTCATGCAAAGACCCTTGTCTTTTTTTCCACAGCATGGCTGCAGGGAAGGGTAGGAACTGCATTTCTGCTGCCTTATTGATTCTGCTGTGTTTAAATAGGAGGTATGAACCTTTGGCTGAAGGAAGATCAAATCTGTCATGTTCTAAGGAAGTCCCATAAAGCACTGAACTGCTTGGTAAAGCTGAGCCAATGTCCTTCCCTCCATTTCTTATGCAGATCTCTTTTGCATACAGTAATAAGTGTCACCAGCAGCTCTTAAGTCTGCTCGGAGAAAACCTACTGAATAACATTTAGAAATCTACCTCATAGAGGCAGTAAGTTTGAGGAGCCTTCTTGGGCTCTGATAACACAGAATCACAAAAAGGTTGAGGTTGGAAGGGACCTTTTGTCTAACCCTCCTGCTCAAGCAAAGTCACCAAGAGCAGGCTTCTCAGACACTGTCTGTGACGTGGGCAGAGGTTTATTAAGGTGATGATGGTTCTGTCTTCATGTAGAAACAGGACTTTTTAACTTTCACCAGAAAAAGATATCAGTTGTATGAGGAGCCATTCAGGGTTTTTGAGGATTAAATTTTTAGCCTTTGATGTGTACTCAGGGGCTGTCTGAGCATATCCTTACTTTTGGTGGACTGCTCTAGTGTATGTGACTTTTCAGATTAGATCTAATAGATACCCAGAAGGTTAATGTCTGTGAACCCTGAGGGGTACTCTGTAGGCTGAAAACAATTCAGTCTAATAGGGAGGGGACCCTACTGGTGTCAGTTTATCAGATGCCATAAGCATTGCAGTCTGTAGGGAAGGATTTAGTTCCTTCAATCAGGTATACAGACATTTTGCTATGAAGACTACACTGGTAGGGACTGAAATGACTAATGAAGATGCACTTCTGGACTATTCCTGTATTAAATGTCTGCCCAGGGAAAGGGGAGATGGAACTTGTTGTGCATATTACCCTGAAGCACAGTGGAGGATTTAATGGAGGCTTTTCTTTCACCCTGGGAGAAGTCCAACTCTGCTCATATATTTTTTCCTGCTGCACGGATTCCTATAATCTTAGTTCTTTGGATGCTAGCCCATTCAGCACTTCTCTTGTTTTAAAGATGGCCTGTCTAGTGTTTATTTTGCCTTTTGACAGCACAGGTTTAAAATTTAGAAAAGATTGGGTAGCAGGAGTAGCAAATACAGTGATTACATAAAGTGCAAAAGTTGAAGTTGCCTGCACCTTGTAATTTAGCCATTTTCAAGGTAGGTAGATAAGAATCCCTGTAAAGCACTGCTGGACTTTGAGTACAATGTTCTTTTTTGTTAGCTGTGGTTTCAACTTATGGCACTTGTGGCAATCATTTCAGCATACTCATTTCTGAACATGTACTCCCTGTAATGCAGTCAATAGGAGAAGCGGGTTTGTGAAACAGCTTTAATTTTCCACCGTGAATGAATACTCCATCCTACTTGGTAGATGTTTTTACCTTCCAAGTTCAATAAATATTTATGTCAGCCCTGCTGTCAAGTAGCAGTCTCAGTAACAGACAGTTGCTAAATTAAGATACTTTCCTTGGCAGTAATGGAAAGCTAATAATGCAATTGCCATATGCAAGCCTTGGAGAAGATTTGCCTTTGTAATTATCAGAAGAGGTTGAACTGCAACTCCAAGAATAATAAAACACGGGGGCAGGCTGTGTTACCACCAGGTGGATAGAGGTAGCACTGAGAAAACATACAGAAATCAGATTCCCTTCCTTGGTAGTGCTGTTTCACAGGGGCAGCCGCAAGTGAACTTCCAGGAAAGATGGCAGAGAAGTTGGGAGATGGTGCTGCAGACTACGGCCTGCTCACAGAGGTGTTCCTCCATCTGGCAGCTGTAGGCACAGGTCCCAGCACAGACAGATGTATGCTAGTAGGCAGGAAGTTCAAGCAAACTGCTACACATTCAACCAGACCTATTTTTTCCTTCCATTCATCCCTCAGCTTCTCTGTCTTTACTGTTGTATCCCCAGTACAATGGGCAGATGGAGAATTACAGCTGCTTTTTGCAGCTACAGTTCAGGAGAGAGACCTCGGAATCATCATCGACAGATCTCTGAAATCATTGTCTCAATGTGCAGCAGCAGCTAAAAAAGCCAACAAAATACTGGACATCAGCAGAAAGGGTATCGAGAACAAGACAGACATCAGCATTTTGCCGTGATATAAAACCTTAGCGCACTCCCATCTTCAGTGCTGTGTGCAGTTCCGGTCTCTGCATCTCAAGAAGGACATGGTGGAGTTAGAGAAGCTACAGAGAAGGACAAATAAAATTAAGATGGTGGGACAATGGTTTATGCAGAGAAACTGAAAAAAACTAGGGCTTTCCATCAAGGGAATGGATATAGGGAATACAGAACCATTTTTCACCAGATTTCACATGACCATATTTAGGCTGGACTCAACGAAACCTGTATATCAGTAACAAATAAAGAAAGCACTTCTCCAAACACTTGGTTTGCAGACTTCACAGAATGGCATCTCACCAAATTGCTGAGGTTGGAAGGGGCCTCTGGAGATCATCTAGCCCAACGTCCCAGCTAAGAGCAGGGTCAGCTAGAGCCAGATGCTCAGGGCTGTGTCCATATGGGTTGTTTATCTCCATGGAATCCACAAATTCTCTGGGCATCATATGCCAGTGCTTGATCACCCTTGTACTAAAAACCTTTTTTCTTATGCCTAAATGTAATTTCTTTTGTTTCAGTTTGTGCCCGTTGCCTCTCGCCCTGTCACTGGGCACCACTGAGAAGAGTCTGGCTCCACCATCTTTGCTTAGCATTATCAGGTATTTATTCAGATGGTGAATATTTCCCCCAAAAGCCTTCTCTTCAACAGGCTGAATAGGCCCAGGTGCGTCAGCCTCTCCTTGTATGCTCCAGTCTCAGTCACCTGCACGATCCTTGGCTGCCCTTGTTATGGTATGTCCATGTCCCTCTGGACATGCCCAGAACTGGACACAACACTCCAGGTGTGTCTCACCAGTACTGAGCAGAGGAGAAGGACGACCACTTTGAACTTGCTGGCAATGTTATTCTTAAAGCAGCTCAGGAAGCTGTTGCTGCAAGGGCACAGTTCTGGCTCATGTTCAATTTAGTGTTACCAGGATCCCCAGGTCTTTTTCTGACAAGATGTTTTCCAGCTGAGTGGCCCCCAACATATACTGGTGCATTTTTCTCCAGGCACAGAATTTTGCACTTTCTGCCTGTCAAGGTGCCTCTAAATGGCAGCACAGCCATCTGGTGTATCGACCACTCCTGCCAGCTTTAACATCTGCAAAACTGCTGAGGCTGCACTATCTAGGTCACTAATAAATATACTAAACAATATTGGTGCTAGCATTGATCCCTGGGTACATAGCTGGTGTCTGGCCTCCAACTGGACATTGTGCTGTTTGCAGGAGACCGTGGAGATAGACAAGTATCAGCAGATCCCTAAGGTTCCTGCGAAAAAAGAATCAGACAAATTAATGGACAACAGGTCCTTAAGCAGATATTAAAAGTAAACATCGGTGACGTGCCTTCTAACATCCTTAGTCCAGCAATTACGTGTACTAGGAAGAGGACTGGACTGCAGAGGCTGGCCAGCCTTTGGGGGAAACTCTGGCAGTGTGAGAGGCAATACTGGTTTGCACAGATCATTAGTCTGGCTCAATAGAATGTTTCTTTTCCCATTGTTGCAAGCCCATTGTTGCATTAACTTTGGGACCAAGTGCTTTCTTCTCTTTCTCTCTCCAACCATTTCTCCTCAGCCTCACTGATTTCAGATTTCGTTGGTTCTTTGACATCTCTCTGGCACTAGTAGCACAGCTGCATATAACCTTCCAGACCAAGTAAGCTCTCTTCTCACACAGTGATAAACTGAGACATCCTGGCATACTCACTGGCCACTCTATATTGTGCCTGTAAAGAGAGGTAGTTTTCTCCTAGGACAAGCTACCCCAGAATTTTCCTGTATTTTTGGCAAAAAACAGTACTGGAAATGTATGTCTTCCCTATTGTTATGACCAGCCCCTGAAGGTGAGGTAACTGAGGTTCTTGTTAATAGATCTCTGGGGTGGATTAGAGTGAAATGACACTGGATGACTGGTGTTTATAAATACATGTAAACAGGAGGTTTGTTTTAAAACAATTTTGCTGCAATGGAAAGGAGGTATGTAACCAATTTGCTTATTATTATCTATAGTAATATAGCAATATGAAAGTGTAAAGATCACTTAATATGTAAAGAAAGGGAATAAAGAAGAAGAAAGGATAAGAATAGATAGTGGACACACAAGATATCACCACCCGTGGATGCAATCAGGGGACTTGATTGCTGCAATTTTGATGTCTGTTTGTCAAAGTGATGGTCAAAGTCTTGATCCGTTGGGGGTGGGGGAAGCCCATGAAACAAAGAGTTCAATGGGTTAATATACCTTCAAGTTTGGGGGGAATGCTCAGGTACCTCCCCTGGGGGGCAGTTTTACACTGTCTGGGGCAAGACTGTGGATCATGTGCAGTCCTTTGGTGGAAGGCCCCAGAAACGAGTCCTGGGGGCGCTTTGGGGTTGTTGACCATCGCAGATGCGACCAAAGATAACTTGGGGTGGTCTTTGTTTGACCAGTGATATGTGTATGAGTAGTTGCTTCCTTTCACACAGTTTGCCATGGTGGGAGTTTTTGTTCGGATGTGTTAACAAGGATGTGCTGACCAGAGTTTGCCTCTGCCAGGCTTGGAATCAGCTCCCTCCTGTTGCAAATTCTTCCCCTCTCTGCTTATCTCAAGTTCCTGCTGTAGGAGCTCATCTTATGGCAAGTTCCTTCTGTGGCTTTGACAGTGCTTGAGACAGGCAACTGTGTCCTTTAATTGTGCTCTTTAACTCCTTACACCTATTCTGTGAAAATTTTGAATAGGGAGGCTGTGCCTGAGGACAGTGGAACATGACAGTGTTGTCAAGGGTCACACCATGTGGTGGTGGGGATAGGACATTGCCAGATGTGGAGAATGATACATTGAAGAACAGCCACCCCTATATGGGGACATTCTAGAGGGTCCCAGAAAAGCCACTTAAAAGTTTATCAGCTGTGGTACTCATCATGTTGCATGCCCTAGGCAGAGTAGCCAGTCAAGCAATTTGACATTGAAAGCTTAGAAACAAATGCATACATTTTACCAATAAGAATTTTTTTGTCTTAGTTGGGCTAGGATTAGTCATCTTGAGAAAGGCACAGTTACGGAGTTAAAAAGTTGTTGATGTATAAATACACACATGCATACACACACACACTCCCATGCACCTACTCTCTGTCACACAGACACACGTACATATGTGCACACACAGCAGCGCTTCCCAAGGAATAACAGATGCTTTGCTGTGTTTCCAAGGTTGGAGGAGTGAAGCCCAGACCATGCTAGAGGTGGTTCCATTGGCTGATACTAAATAGTCAGCACTTAGCAGATAAATGTGGCAGATGAAAGACCACTTCCCTTTACTCCCACATACATGCTTGAAACAGGAGTAATTTGTAATATACTGCAAAATGTTGATTTTTAAATGTTACAGACTGTGGATAAAAATAAGGGATTATTTATTACTTCTGTATTACTGTGAGTGGTTAGCTCTTGATTCTTTTAAGCTCCTTCTCCCCAAAGTAAGAAAGAAATCCTGTCCAGTGCCAGGCTAACTCCCAGAATTATTATATTTTTGAAATGGTGTTTGTTGCCCCTTCAAGGAGCAAAATCCTATCTTAAATGTATGATTTTTATAGATATATTGTTTCATTTTGAGGAAACTGGGCATTTGAACCCTATTAATATATTTTATTTGAATGAAAGGTCCTTGGACCTAACAGGGAAGCTGAGTCCTGGTAGTCTTCTGACCACTGGAGATACAATGTTTTTTAAAGTGAAAAGAATTGAACAACTTGTGCATTAGCCCTATATTGCAAGGTGCTGTGAGCACTGTACTGTGCTCAATACAGTACATTGAATCCTGCTGAAAACTGTGTGTTCCAAGCCATGTGTTGTTGTGGTGTTACAAAACCCACAGAGGTACAAGGGTGTCAGGAGCCAAAATCCAGCGGGCTTTTGAAAAGGTTATCCACAATAAGCGATACTTCCACAAGCACCTGTGTAGGGTTACTGTACAAGACATAACACATTCAGCAGGGCTGTGAAAGGATCACTCACCATCTGGCACAACTCCCTCTTGCATGGACAGGACATCACAGAGCATCTGGCGAGACTCACAGGGCACGCTGATGCCTTTAACTGCTCGAGATCCTCCCTTCTCATGGCAGGCAGAACCTGCAGAGTTGAGGGCACTGGAGATAAGGCCCCAGAAAAACCTGTCCCAGTTTTCAGGACCCCCTGGCTACACCGTGCCTCTGTTGCTGTCTCCTTTCCTTGTCCTCAGGTGTGCAGCTTCTTTCTACAGCCTTTTATTATCATTCTGCTCAGACGGAAACCAGGACCCCAACACCTCCCAGGAACAGATGTGCTCAGCCCTGTTTTGCCTTCCAGATGAGTTCAGTGGGAGAAGAAACTCTTGGGTTTGTATATGGGGTAAGGGTTCAACTTACCCTAATCTAAGATAGCTGCTCCACAGCCAGGCTGGTTGTGATGTTCACAGGGGTTCAGCCAACCCAAATGGTGTCTTTCCCCAAAATAGAAAAAAAATATGTGGTAGTGTGGAATAGTCCAAGCTCTGCATTTCTTTGTCCTTGAGAAGGAGAAAACAGCTTCTTTATCTGCAGCAGTCTTCTTCTTAAAATACCATGCTGAGGAAACTTGAAGGGCTATATTCTAGAAATTCTCTATGAGTTCATAGTCTCAAAGGTTGTATGTGAAATTGTTTGTGCTGTATTGAAATAGATAAAAACAAATTGTTCCCTCTTCTGTATTTATTACGGATCCACTATTTATTTAAAAATACATTAAGGGACTCTTGCTGTATAACCAATTATTACATTGGGGTATGCAGCAGAATGTGATTCCCCATTCACAAAGAGAGTTTTCTGCTCTCCTAGGTATTTTTATTTCATTTCTCATCTGTGCTAAAGCATCTGTGAATATGATATCTCAGCCCAGACAGAAGAATTCTTAATCTGAAGAGAATGGAAATTACTGAACATTTCAGTTTAGCATCCATTTACTAAACTAAATAACTTCTTGGAGAGGAAGGGGAGAGGAAGAGAGGAGGCGGGGGATAGGGTGCATTTTGTAGCTCTGAATTTCTATTTCCAGTGAAAGGAAAACATTTAACCAAATGTCTCATTAATGAGAGCCTAAAGAACAGACTGAACTTCTAAACATTTCTTATTTGCAGCACTGAAAAAGTCCAAAGACTTCGATTAAGCTTTTCATATCTAGAACGACATTCCTCCCACATGCCCTCCTACCAGCACCCTAAATTTGCAGGCAACTTCAAATACCTTTAAATATGAATGTTGAAGGACCTTTTTGCAGACTACATCCTCTTTGCAAGTTGCTGGCAAATCTGTCAGAATTTTGTCTTCTGCCAACAATGAGGATAAAATATATATATCAATCACTCAAAAGTTAAAAAGATGCAGCTTTCAGACTTTCATTCACAATATACACATTCAAGAAAAACGAGTTGTATGTATATCTCTAGTGAATACCCCATAGAACTATTAGCCAGAGAGCAAAACCGAATTGATCTAGCTGTTATCAGACTTTCGAAATTTGATCCATCACACACATTCTAGCTAAGATCAAAAGGAAAACAAACAAAGACTTCCCAAACTTCATGTTCTTTTAGACACAGAACAGCTTTTCCCTCACATTTTTATATTTTAATCAGCTTCATGCAGTATGTTCAATCCTCCATGAAGGCAATTCAATTCCCAGAGCCAACAGCTTTGTCACTTTTTTTTGCTGACTTAAAAAAGAAATCACTTCCAAGTGGTGGCAGAAAGGGATTGAAAAACTAGAACGTATTTACTTAAGATGACCCAGCACACATAAGACCTTTAAATTGTTTTGCAAGTGGCATAGGGAGCCAAAACTGGGATAGCCTGTTGAGGCAACTTTTCAATACAGAAGAGAAGTTGTTTATGAGGCTCCTTGTTTCTGCTAGCTAATGGCCATACAGTACCACAGTATAAATCAATTACTTGGGTTTCCAAAACACAAAGTTAAATGTCTCTCAGTTATAAAGGTGTGAATCCTTCATTTTAGAAGATTCTTCCAAACACATCACAATGTTATAAGCTTAGATATTGAGCCTCTCTATCCCCCATGTTATTGTGTCCAAGTCTGTACAAATTAAAATCCAGATACATACTACCTGACCCACAGAGGGGTTCTAAGCAGCAGATGAACCCTTTCCTATTGGAGAGGCACCTAAGTCTGGCTCCATATTTCCTCCAGTGTCTCATCTCCTGACTCAGCATTACTCTGCTTTCACGTTTGTGGGAAGAAGCACCTTGGCATGATGGCCACGCACCAGCAGACAAGCGGCAGTTTGTCCAAGAAGGAATAATTAGCTCCCTAATTTATTCTGCCATTGAACATTTGTGATGTACAGAATCATTGAACAGCTCATGTTGGTTGCAAGGGACCCATAAGGATCATCTAGTCCAATCCCTGCTCCTTACAAGGCTACCTAAAACCAGACCGTAGACTAAGAGTGTCATCCAGATGTCTCTGGTCCTTTTGTCGTGGGATGTTGCTGGAACCTCTTGTTTGAGAAGCTTTCCTTCACACATTCTCACTTCAGACAGGTCTGTGCTCCTTGAGGTTACAGCTGTTTTCAACTATGCATTTACAATTCCAATGCAATGACTCATTTTATTCCCTGTGGTTTTTCAAAATCCTGGCAAACACCAGCCTGAAAGCAGCTCACATCTGCCCGGCTGTTCAGGGCAAGAGACCAGCTTTTTGTTTTCCCTTACAAATAGCACAATTCTACCATAATATCTCTAGGTCCTATGTTAACATGTCTGCCTCAGAAAAGACACATGCTTAAGACACAACTAGGGCCTAAATCACCAATTATGATTAATTGGATTAAGCTGCAGTATATATTATCCAGTAGGATATATTCTCCTCCATGAAACAGACTGGGCATTTCTTAATGGTAGTGGCTAGTGTGTACAGGCAGATAGATCTCTAGCCTTAGAGAACTCATGTGTTTAAAACTGGATTTCCAGGCCTACTTATTACAGAGACAACTTATTAAAACACTTCTATGTTATCTGATTTATTGAAATGTCTCTTTTAAATAATTTTTTATTCCTTTAGTTATATCCATCTGTACAAGACCATGAATGTCTTTCTCAGACGACTGTTGTAATCAGTGAATGAAAAGGGAAATACTGGGTCATTAAATGCAGTAGCTGTTGACATGTGCAACAATGCAAAATAATTACTTTTATGTATTCTGAAAGTAGATGTGGTAATCACCACCATTCTACAAGGAGCAAAAAATGTCTAGTGCAGTTCGTAGACATTGAAGCAAACCCTTTCCAACTAAAAAAAAATCAAAACGAATGTTGTCCTGCAGAAACATCTAAGAGTGAAGCCTGTGGAACAGACAACCTGATTACAGTTCTCAAATAAATGGAGAGTTTCTCTAGAGAAACTGAGCATGGTAGTTGTAGTTAATACCTGGCTTAGAAGCATTTCATTAGGTCAAGTGTACTTTGCCTCGCATTTTATAGTGGTAGTAATATTGCCAGTGCATATGTATATATTTTAAAACAGTTCCTTTAGGAGTCAGTGACAGTTTAGTCCCACTGACTGAAAAGGGAAGGTGGGGATAAATCTTAGGATTTGCCTTGGTCAAGGCAAATGATCAAGGCTTGTGACCATATAGATATCAAAATTTAAGCAGTAAATTGGGTGGTTTTTACAAAAACCTTTAAAAAAACCCCCTTTGAGTGTTATGGCTGCTACCACGTGACACTTACTACAAATACAGCTGAAATAGCTTGTACTTTTGAGGTATGATAGGAGCAATTCTAACAGCTATATATTGTTTTAAAAAAAAAACCCTTAAAGTACAACTCTGAAGTATTTTAATGCTTATTATTTTCTTTGTGTCATCTCTTAAATAATTTTTCAAAGCTTTCTAATTGAATTTTTTTTTATTGTAATTGTTGTAAAAGCTTGGTGAAAAATATTCCTCCTTTCTGTGTATCTGAAAGTTTGCTGTTATAAAAATAGGCTTTTTATTGTATATCAAATCCCCTGAATACTTATTGCTGCAACAAAGTGACTAAGAATGATGTGTTTAGTGCTGGGAAGCTGTCAGGAGGATTCAGCGTTGAGAACAGTGGAATGACTGAATAGGGCTGAGCTGACCTAACAGCTGTTTGCAACAGAGTTAGTTGTGATCCTGCTCTTCCTCACCTTGTCACTTCCTCCCTTCAGTCCCTTCCCTGCTTAGGCAGGGATTCCTCTTCCTTGTGCTGCTGCAGGCATGCACCTGGCCCTTGATGAACTAATTCAGTTTGTTAAGCTGGTCCTGGTTTAGCTGAGATGGTGAGCAGAAACCCACTCCCAAGGGAGCCGAATTAAGTCCAGGGCTGACACAGGCTGGGGGAGCAAAGTGCTGGAGAGAAGTGAGGACAGGAGAGGGCAGGGAGGGAAGTGGGTGGGAAGTAGGAAGTTGCTGTATCTGAGTTTAGCCTGGCTCATTGCTGAAGTGTCAGTCACCTTTCTGTGTGAGAAGGCTGGAGCAGAAAAGACACACAGGCACATGTTTTTCTTTACAATTCCATTTGATCCAGCTGTATAGGGAAATAAAGCACTTTACATTCAATGGCTGCAGCAGAAAAAATTGCAGGGGCTAGCAAATGAGGAAGGAAGCTTGTTCTGGGAGGGCAGAGGTGCAGATCAGGCTTTGTACCCACAATGGGGAGAGCCAGAATGGGAGCAATCCTTCTTTCTTTTCCTCCATCATCCCTGGGCCTGTCAGGGCTGTGATGGCACCATCCTGTTCTGCCTTCTCTGTTCCACCCTGTATTGGAGGTTTCACATGTGTTGGATAAGGTTGCATCCTGCACCTGGTTCTACCCCACTTCCAAGGTGGCATTCCCATTCCGACCATCACACGACATTGGTACTTTGTGTTTACTGCTCCGGGTCATCCAGAATTGTCCCGAGCCTGTATCACCAAGGCTCCTTTTATTGTCTGATGCTTGTGCTCTCATGGGCCCTGGCTGAAAATTACAGGACAATCCCTTCTGGCGACAGTGAGATGTTGGATTTTCCCTGTGCTGTACTCGCTATCAATGTTTTTGCTGTTGTAAATGAATGGAATGGTGGGGTGAAACCTAACAAAGTAGATCTATCTATCTAGTAGTATCTAATCCAATGCAGAACTGAAAGAGGAAGGAATATTTCCTTTAAATTTGGTTGTTATTGAATGAAGTCCTTATTGACATTTTAAAATACATAATATGTTGGTATATATTTGTAAATAAACATATGACAAGTTGCTGGACAACACAAAGTTGCAAATAAATAAATATTAACATTCAGAGATCTAAAATTAGTTTTGGTAGGAGACTACTATAGTCTGAAAGAATATTTTGACATCTAATTCTCTTAAAATGTTCTTTAACCACCAAGACAAAAGCCACGAACTTTGGGAACCTTTTTGACACAATGCTTCTTTAAATGAAGATGGTAACAGGCATGAAAATGGCTGTGGTCAGCACAGCTGTGGAACAAGAAGAGCTGGTCAGCACAGTTCTGAAACAGCTGTAGAGCTCCAAGTTTGGCTTCAATGCTTATGAAATTGTGGAGTTGGTTCAGAGATGTCCAAGACAAACTATATTAAAAAATCCGAGAATTTGAAGTCAACTCTATGTGTGTAAGGAGTGCATGAAAAAAGAACAGTTGTGAATCTTAAGACATTCAGACCTTCACCTCCGGGACATCACCTTCATGCACTTAACCATCTCTTCACTGCAGAGAAAGCCTAAAGTCTGAACATCTTCTGCTTTGTCTGGCAAAGTGCACCCTACAATCCAATTATGCCTTATTTGCTTTAGAGCCCACTTCTCCGAAGTCTACCGTCAATGCTGTATAAATGTTCAACTCCCTTCACTTCCCTATTCCTTCTCTACAAGCTGAAAATAGGAGTTAATGAAAAGCTAATTGGGTTATTCACCAGGCTTTTACCTCAAGGCTTTCCCTGGAGTGAAATAATATTTATGTATTTTTTTTTCTATTTTTGGTGTGTTTTTTATATCTGTTAGAGAACTTGGGAAGAAAAATTTTTAGTGAAAGTGTATGTTGTTCCATTTTGTCATTTTTCCATTGCCACTCTTTTTATGAAGAAAATTATCACAGACCTGCTATGATTGCCTAATTATGCAACTTTATATCTATGACTTGTCAAGAAACAACATAAACCACTACAGATGCAAAGGTAAAATAGAAATTAAAAGTCTTATATGGCTAATTTTACTTTTGTTTGTCACTTCTTCTCAATAGTTGTCCCAAGAATGCAGCAAGTTGAGAAGGTAGATGTTAATTTTTCTTCCTTAGGATCTCAATTCAAAGCTGAGGAGTGGAAGCAGCAAAGAAAGTAACTCGGGGATTTGTTTTTAATGTTGCTAACAACAAAGTCTGAATTCTCTTGTCCTTGGCTTCCTAACTTGATCAGCCTCTCTCTCCAAAACCCATTTTGGGGAGTGTTCATGCTCAGACGGTTTCCCAACAGCTTCAGTGTGTAGTTCAATTGTGCCTTGTTGACTTCAGCAAGTTTTCTGAGTAACCATCACGTCCTGAAGAGGATAACTTTGGGCTGTCAGTGTAACGGAATGTGTCACTGCCTTTTAAGAGCTGAACAGGCTGTGGTGGCGTGTGTCAGGGTCGCTCAAGCAGCCTGCTGAAATCAGTGGCATGTGGCAGACAGTTCTATATAGCTTTTTACACTGTGTGTCATGCTGAAGGCTCTTTAAAAATTGTAAATACTGCATAGCACCAGAGGTGATACTTGGAAAAGAGTAAATATCCAAAGCAAAGGCCAGAAGGGAGAGAAAGCAAACTAAAAGAGATGTGGGAGCATTAAAAAAAAACCCCAAACAAAATCACCTTCTGCTGAAATGTAGTAGCAGAGTCCTGGAAAGGAGTAAAGTTAAGGATGTGATATCTAGATGCAGGCAGATACACTCTTTGGAAAGAAGATTTAGAAAAGTTAGCATTTCCATGCTATTTCTGGATGTGGGGCTACAGATCTTAAGCTGTCTGCATGTAAGCCAGGATGAATTAGAGTGAAGAATACTGTATTCTCAAGAAAAGCTAAGTAGTTGAAACAGAGGTTCCAAATAAAACAGCAAAAGGAAGGAAAGTTCTTTGGAAGGTTCTTGACTGACATTAAGTTAGAAAATCAGGCATGAGATCATGCTACATTGTCAGATTTCATTATTGTGGTTTCATTTTGATTGAAATCAAAGATCTAAACCAATATATCGAACCTGAACTAATGGAAATATGAAAAAAAACACTTTAAAAGGTTAGAAAGCAAGAGGTAAATACAGTAGACATTGACTAAGGAAACATGAGTTTGGGTTAGGGTTATTATTAGCTAAATATATCAGAGAAACACTAATGAGCAAATATCTCTGAAGTTGTAAAGTTATAACAAGGGCATGAAACAAGAAAGTTACATGGACACAAACAAATGTCCACAACTGGAAAATATTAAACCAACTGCAAGATAGATGAGTGTTTTGCAGGAGTATGCAATCAGAACCAGCAAAATTAAAACAACCAGCAAGCACGTTGGCAGTGCTGATGCATGTTTATCAGGATGGAAATGCAAAAAGGAGTGAAGAACAATTCTATATAGAGGCAAAAGGCAGAAGCTGACAGAGGAAAATGTACTACTTTAGGGGAGACTGGTGCAACTGCTGTGAAATATTAACGGGGAGATAACGCTTGGGTAAATGTTATATCTGAAAATATTGTAGATTATTGGGATAAGAAACATAACTACATAAAACAAGAACCACTACAACTGAGGGCTCACAGAGAAGACCTAACTGCTGTTCAAGCATTACATGAACTTGTATGGAAATCTGTAAGAAAAAGTGGGTCTGTTTATTTACTGTGAACAATGAGCCAATAATGAGTCTAACAAATGGGAAATCCTTGGTTTGCTGAAGAGAGTACCTAAAGGTCAGTTGGGCATAAACAAATGTAAAGGAAATGTTGAATAAATCAGGATGTCAGGAGGTAGGGAGACAAATATACATGCTTGCAAGGAGTACATTTAAATGTTGACTTAGTTTTCTCTGAGATTGCACATTCTATTTAAAACAGAGTAGGATCTGTATTAAATTTGTATTTGCTGAATGTAGAAACTCATAGATCCTATTTGATGTAGCTCAAAATATTTGTATTAGATTCTAGATTTCAACATGTATCGAGTCCCAAATTACTCAGCAGAATGTCTAGCAGAGAGTGCCAACATCACTGCAAAGACTGCTAAACGCAGGTTAAGGGCTGGGTAGCACTGGACTTGACAGATTTTTTTAAAAGTGAACTGGTACTGACTGAACACTCACTGAGCAGAAAGATAAGAAAAAGTCTTTTCATTCTATCCCAAAGTGCAGCAGAAAATACTTAGCTTAGAAGGATGAAATAGAAGAGATCAGGAGATCCCAGGTATAGAAGATACAGCTCAGTCTTGCTATGGGTGCGGTGGTCTTTAGATGCAGTTTGTGCACACAAGGGCATTGCTTGGTGTACGAGACTGCAGCTGGCAGGAAGATTGCTCCTTGTTCTTGTGTGAGCTCCCATCTCTTGAGCAGTTGGCTTTAGGACAAGAGGGAACAGCTGCAATTTATTCCTATGAAAAGAGGAACATGAAGGAGCAAGAGAGAGTCAAAGCGTCTGAAAGTAAACTGGAAAGAAAGGATTTTGCGGAGCCACTAATGGACAGGATTGAAGCTGCAAGTAGATAGACATTGGGATATTTCTCTGTATGGCAATCCAAACACCTAGAGCTCCTGAAAGCCCCTCTCCATACATGTAATGTAGGCAAAGTTGCTATTTCTAAAGATTATTCAGGAATGTAAACTGCCTCATTATACAGTCCCCTGTGTCAGGGGAAGGGAAGCCTGAGAGTGTCACATTGAGATCTAAGCAGCCAGATGTGGCCTGAGCAGCCTCAGCCCAAGGGACAGGGGTTGTCCACAGGCAGCTGCAGCACAGGGCAGCCACAGAGCCTGGACAGCTGCTTGTGCCTGAAAACCTCTTTCCAGTTGGCAGCTGAATATGGTAATTTTTCCGAGAAACGCGAAACACGAAACTTCAAAATATTGCTTCTTCAATAAGGCTTAACTTTTGTTAGCTTGAAAGGAAGTTTCTGCTGATAATAAAGCAACACTGGAACTTGTACAAACTGCAGTAAAGCTTCACTCTAAATCCTTTGTAATTTTTATTGCTGCTGTTACTATTAGTGCCGCAGTACAAACGAACAAGATGTGTTTGTGTCTATGTGTGTTTGCCTGTATATGTTTATCTATATTAATGCATCTTACTTTTTTTATCCCCTCAAAACCATGCTAATAAAAGTGTAAATACGCTCTGAGAAAGAAAATCTCCCCATAGATCCATTTTGCTTTGTTACATAACTTTAACAAGGTCTTTTTCAGAACTCCTAATAACTTCACAAAATCTCCATGGAAGTGTTGCTTGCAGAGGATGCTGAGGGATTGTTAACTAGGACATGGATAGGAACTGAGCCAGTAACTTTGGGCCTTTACAGTTTTCCTTGGCTGTGCAGCAAAAGGCATGTTTCAGCAATTTTTCTTGCCCAGTCTGTCCTACTAGGAAATTTTGTGTGGTACTTATACACGCAGTTTTGTGTGGGCATGCCTTTTTTGTGTGTCTCTGTGGAACAATGGTAGTTCATGCCAATGCTGAGAGGAACAGTCTCAAGCAGAAGACTGCAGGATCTGTAATCAGGGATTTGAATTAAATAGGAGGACATATTTTTGGTGTACTTGATTTACAGCCACAAATGTCATTAAGTACGCTAAAAATGCTCTGCCAAGCAGTCTGATCATTAAATGTAGATATTTGAGAATGGATATTTAGTATTATTTGAGATTATGGATCTGACTACTCTGAAAGTGTTCTGCCTCAAGTATTGGATTTATTCACTTTTAATGATTACTTTTTGCTTTATCGCCCCACAACAATTCCCCTGACACACTTACTTAATATTATTTTAAGACACACAGCATAGATCAAATATTAAGGCCTTGAATTATTTCTAAATAGCATCCAGTATTGCGGTCCTATACCTTCAAATCCAGAAATAAGATGCAATCCACAATAAATAGTGCTCGTGATTGAATGCTTGAAACTGATGTATGTACTTAAAACAGTCTATTCAGCATAAACAATATTTTTTAAAATGTCACTAGTTCAAGCTGTATTTTCATCTTTAAGCATAGAGAATAGCTCTAACAACTTTATCATCTCTAAAATTAGATTTTTTTTTAAAGTAGGTACATATGAAATTGTGAAACACCAATATTAGAAGCTGAGGTGATGGCCAGGCAAGCTCTCCAGTACTGACATTTGAATTGTATGTAAGACAGAACAGCCTGCAGAGCTGAAGAGCAAACATTTGCAAGGTTTTGCAAAACCTTACCAGGAAAAGCATTTCATGTGGCAGAATACTGCTGGGAAGAGTTCAAGTGTGTGTTTTACGTGTGAAACACTCCAAACTTCCTTTGTTTCCACAGGAGCCTAGAAAAGTCTCAGGTCACCTGTTACTCTCTTTGGATGCATTTCTTCTCCTGTGACATTGTTAGCAGATATCTCATCTGCTGGTGAACTTCTTCATGCAAAAAATGTGGCCGAGAACAAGGTGTGAATCTGCTCCTAGGATTACTCCCTCTGAACCTGCTTTCTGTGAGGCCAGGTGAACATCAGTGCTAGTGCAATAGACAGGAGATAAAAACGTCTGGGGAGAAGGAAGTGCAGTGGACTTGGTCCACACTCCAGGGGAGCTCAAACAGTTGAGGCATTGTGGCCTCAGAAGCCAAGGGTTTTCTGCCTGCTTATTGCTGTAGCTATGAGCATTGGAGGAGCTTTGTAAGAGAAAGACAAAGAACAACCATTTTTTTAGAAGGTTTTTCAACTTTAAAATGCTTTACTTCCTTCTTTCTGTTTTAACCATTTGTTGAGAGCCCAAAGTGGTCTAAATTTGTTGACTTAAGTCTAATGCTTTGAAATTCTTCCTTTTAAGTGCCTACTTGGGAAGAGCTGGATTGGTTGGGGAAAACAACTAATGTCTGTCTGTTAGGTGTTTTTTCGTTGGTTGGTTGGTTTGTTGGGTTTTTTTGTTTGTTTGTTTGTTGGTTTTTTTTGGGGGGGAGAGGTTTTGGGGTGATTTTGGTTTTTTTTTCCTTTTCCACAGGTAATTGTGTACTGGGGAAACTGACTGGGAGGATTATTCAGATGAATCTACCAGGTCAAGAAAATGTTAATGCATATACGTTAATTTGTCTCTATTGTAGATTTTGACCCTAAATCCTTCTATGAAATTGCATCTTTAGGTACAGAACAAGCAAGTACTTAGATATTATCCTAAACAGAGATTTCTTTCCTAATTTGGAATCAATTATTTGCTTTTCAGTTGACAAAGAATTTAGGGAGATGCTTTTTACAATATTTTAAAGGTAGTCAATATATTTTAATTCCCCCAGAAGGCTAGAAATGTCAGCAAGCATGGAAAATAAAATTCCAGACAAAAATAGTAAGAAATGCTAGAATGTGAAAGTTACATAGGGGCTGAGAGCCTTTCCATGTTGCATTTCATCCAATGCAAATTAAAATGAATAATAAATGCAGTACCTCTGGAGCATAGTTTTTGCAAAATAAATGCCAACAGTTTCTTAACTGAAGTGGCACAGCCTTAAGGTGACTGTGGTGTTACTGCATATGCCAGTAATGGGGTAGAGGTTTGGTACATCTTTAAACAAGTCAGGAAAAAGAAAGCCTCTCATTTTTCTCTGTTCTAATTATCTTCGTTCCAGTGGATTAGAAAATGGAAAATGTAGAAGTCAAGCCGAAGATGGTTCAGAGCTCAATCGCCTGCCAAGTTAAGTCTGACAAATGGCAAGTGTGTGTAATTAATAGTGTCATCTTCCCCGAGACCAAAGGATGACTGCGGTAACTATAGATTATAATTGTCATCGTTGTCACATAAAATGTGCTATTATTAAGTTCAGGCTGAATTTTATTGCTGAGAATGCTCATAAATTGAATGGTCAGTCATTTAAATTGCCAAGTAGAGAGCTCTGCGGTTTGCTCTAAAGCGACTTTTTAAGTCAATGTATTTGACTTTAGACCTCTGGAAACTAGCTACATTCCTTAAAGAGATGTTAGACAGGTTGTTACCTGTAAGAGAGGATGCTCTGACAGATGCACTGCATTTTGTTCATGTTTTAATCATCCCTACACTCTAATTTGTAAATTTTTTTTTGAAAGGCAAGTAATGCATATGCTATGTTGGCAACTTAAAAATTAGGACTTATTATCTTGTTAGCGAGGCAGAGAGAATGAGTGATGATAGGTTTGAAATACGGATGAATAAAATGTAGTTGTTTAAGATGGAAAGATGAAAAGGGATGAAAAGAAAGCGATACATTCAAAGAGAGAATCTTGAGATCAAGGAGTTTCCCAGCAGGAACTGAAGTTCTTTCATTCTAGGGATAAATTGCAGGTCAGCAGTGATTTCCAGTCTTTTCCTCCTGATGACTGGATAAATCAAAATTTTCAGGAAGGCTGACTCAGAACTGTTGTGAAAATAACACCCAACTAAAATATGAAGGCTTCATGAAGTGAACAGGACCCAGGATAGGAAGGGAACTGCAGCATTCATCAAGTCCTGTTTCTCGCTATTAGAGACAAGTAGTTCATATAATATCTTTCATAAACTGATTGGCTGTATCTCAAAATTAGTTTAGGTATTTTTCTGCACTGTGTAGTTATTGCTTCAAAATGCAACTGTCCTAACAGTCAGAAAATACCTCTTTACTCGTCATTTTTTCTTGTTCCATCCTTGTCCTTTTTCTTTTAGGTATGTCTTATGCCCTTCTCGTATTATCTCAACAGGTACATTTATAAGGCATGATTATGTTTTCACCCAGCTAAAGAAGACAAATATTTTGTTTTAGTGTGCATTGTTGATCTTCTTGGTCTCTTTCATGCTGTAAAATATGCTGTCAGCTGGCTGGCATAAGCCAGCTCTGAACTGGGAGCCATATAACCACTTTATAGCAATACTGTGTTCAAACTGCTAAGTTCTGCAACATTTTCTCTCAAGCAGGTTTTCTTTTAGATTTTTCTGGAGTTTTCTTCTCTGAGGTTGCCTTTTTTTTTTTTTTAAATTTTATTACAAACATTTGTTAGATTGTATACTCTTAACATATATACTAAACCGTTGGTTTTTACATTATAGATGCATAGTACTGGGAAAGATCAACTGGCTCCATGGGTTATGAAGTCAATTTCCCTGTTACTACCGGCAATATATAGTAGAAACTGCATTCAAGGTATGCAGAACATCCACTCCAACCTCCACCATTCATATATCCACATATACTCAGTAACTTTTTCATATGATAGTAGAAGACCAAAAGCTACAGCCATAATAAGCCCCTGGAAGAAAACAGATGAAAACAAATGTGTCACTTTCATGGTGTATCCTTGCAATGGTAAGAAATTAAGTAGATTTTTCTTCCCCAGATGATCACAAAAAGTGAAACAAGAACTATATTGCAGAAAAAATACAAAGTAAGCACTCGAGTAGCAAGAGGACAATTTCTTAATTAATGACAGAAGAGGCGTTTCTTAAGTCTGTGTAAAATACATTGAGTGCCCGTGAGTGAAAGAACAACTGCATTGAAAGTTTGGAAGCATCCTCTTACCGCTGAACAATTGTTAATAGCTTCTTTGGTTTGTGTGTTGGTAAAAGTATTTGCTAGCCCAAGTGTGGCAATGTATATTTTGGTCAGGTATCAAATGAACATTGCAATCAAAGTGCCTGGGCAATAGGGAAAAATGTTATTCCATAGCTTTGCTGATGTTTTGTCTGCCTTCAGTCAGAAGCAGGCTTTCAAATCAAATGGCAATAGCACAATGGCATTCTAACAAGGCTGCTGACTGTGATTAGCTTACATGCCAGCCTATCCGTGCAAGAGGATTATTCCCCTGGCCAGTGTATGCTCTTGTGCACAGTGCTTAGTCAAAGTGCAGTGACAGTATAATGCTTTCCAGAACATATCAGGATGAGAAGATAAAGTAAAAGTATTAAATTGGTTCCCTAGGGCATCCTTCTCTTTCAGATAAACCCTTCAGTGTGTTAGTGGTGGGCTTTTGTTTTAGTTTTTCCCCTGAAGCACATTCCTTGACTGGTAAAAAGATAAGGAAAACAGTGAAAAAGCAGCTTCTTCATCACATTAATTATAGTTGTTAAACAAAAAGTTGTTGCAATAAGACCTGTTTAATAGGATTGAATAGAGTCCAGCACAAGCACACAACGAAGAACTACATGATGGAGTAAGGTCATAGGAACATTCCCAGCTGCAATGTTTAAAGGGCTGTTTCAACATAAACTGATATGGATCATAAAACTTCTCGTGATTCTAGCCAAATCAAATGTTCTGAAGTTATGTAAATAACCCAAACCCTGAAACCACTTTAAATGCCTCCACCAGCATGACAAGAGTTATGCTCAGATTTCCACAAAAAGTATTATTTGAGTAAAACGATGTTTTGCAGTCAGCTCCCACAGCTCCCACAGCTTCATTGTGGCAAGCGTAGCTGTAGGGGAAATGACTAAAAGTTCACTGGCACAAATGAAGTTACATCTGCTGGCATTAGGGCTCAATTTGTCACTCTTGTTTTTAATCTCGGGAAGCATGCAAGAACTAAATGGTGCTAATCTTTCATATGACATGAAGAGGATGATCAGAGTATATTCAGTCCCAGTACCACGGCCAAATCAGAGCTCAGCCCTGACTTCTGAAATGATCTTGAGCAAGGTTTTGAATATGAGCATGTCGTTTCACATTTTCCTATGCATTCTTAGCCCAGACTTCATTTTCTAGGCCACATCTTGGCATGACACCTATCCAGTTTGTGGTGAAAAAATGAACTGATTGTCAGAAGGGGAAAAATAGCTGTATAATCTCAGCCTATTTTCAAGGAAATCTGTGTAGTTCCAGCTAGGTCTGTGGTATGAGTACCAACAAAAAAAAGGAGCAGCAAAGTGCTGCCATCACCATCAAAAAGATGTCTTTATCTCGCTGCTTCCACTCCTAGGTCAGCATGAGGCTGCTGGTACATCCTATGCCATTGCCACCCTTGTGCTGCTGCAGTGCCGTGAGAAGGCTGCTACTGTGCCATGTCACAAGGGAATGCACAGGAGCCAGAGATGCTTCAGGATTTCCACATATTGTAAAGCTTCTCAGTGGAGGGGATGTTTCCCTGGAGCACGGGTTCCATCTTGGGAGAGCTGCGCCATAGGGCTGTCTGGCAATGGCTGTGTAGTCAGCACGCAGAGCCAAATGCAACACAGTGCTACAGGCACCTTGGGCTCTGGAACAGGCTCTTCATGTGACTTGTGAGCACACTGCTCACTGTCAGACCAGGCTGACATTGACTCAGACTGCTTAATCCTACTTAATCCTTGTTAATATTTCCAGCTTCATTTCCTAAACTGAAAAAAAAATACTATAAATACCATATATGCACTATATATACGTATCTCTATCTCTCTCCATATATATATATATCTCCCTCAACACACGTACATGCATACAGATATATATACTCTCACACTATATTTGGGCTGTATTCTATTGGTAGAATTCTGAAATATCATTTCTTATTCACAGAATATCTGGTGTCACTGTGACCTGTCATTTCCTGTCTCTGAACAGTTTGCTCTTGTCCTGCCCAAACACCATGATCAAGCCCAGATCATCTCTGTACAGCAGGTTTGTGTACTGCTGGGTGCTGTTTCACTCCTGCCCAAATATCGAGGCCCCTAATACCTCTTCTCAAGAGCCATCCATTACAGGTACTATGTACTATGGATAGTAACACCAGTTTGACTTTGTGCTCTAGTTACTTCCCACTTCTGCTGTTACCATCACTAATGGTTGTCTGTTAACAATGTTAATTGAGCTGATTTCATTTGCTATTTTGGCAGGTTAATTCTGTTTCCCTGGATTCTGAGGATTGCTCTTGGATTTTTGGAGAGAAAGAGATCTGTTTAGGAGTTTGGAGACTGCTCAATGACTGCATGTCTAAAGGCCTGAAGAGCAGGGGCTGATATGTTTTGAAAAGCCTGGGTGTTTCTGTCATCATCTCTACATGTAGGAACTGGCACAACAGTTGTTAGTGGAGAGAGAGATTCTGGATGGGAGGAAATTAAGATGTGGAGAGAAACAGGATCACTGAATCCATCCTTTGAAGTGGGAAGGTGGGAGGGGTAAGGCTGTTACCTGTGGATAATGAATAGACTATATCCAGATAAATGTATTCTGGTTTATTTTGCAAAAAATAGCAGAACAATGTTGTGTATCTGTTTAAGGGTTGAATGGTATTTTTTGAATACATTCATCCAAGCTGTACAAAAATGTTTCAAAAATCCTAATATGCTGCTCACTGAATAAAATAAAAGTTAAATGAGTATGTGGCATGAGTTATGCTGTGCCGTGAAACTAAGGTATAGCTAAATAAAAAAGGGCTGATAAATACCTTTAGGGGATCCCCTTGAAAAGTGTTCTTTCTTCATCACTTGGTGGTTGAGTATCATGGATAATCCTGTATTTAGATAAATGAAAATGGCAGACCGAGCAATGATTTGCTTTCCATTTTTAAAGAATTTTGATATGAAGTATTCTGTGTTTTGAAAATATTAAGTATAACCTGTCTTCTCCTTCCTGGATGAGTGGACTAACAACTAGGACTCCCTCTGTTGCTTATGAAAGCATGGTAATTATTCTGTGTCAGATGAAGCACCCTCCGGAGGAAGCAGTGTGAGCGCCTCACTACAGAATGAAAACACACATCTGGATGATAAGGGATTTTTTTTCCCTTGGATAAAGGAGAGATTCGAACCCAGATCACCACCAGTTAGGGAAATAACCAGTAATAAAAGACCTTGGTTAGGAACAGCAGATTCAAATCAATCTTTGTTTAAAATGAAAAAAAAAAAAAAAAGCTTCATGTTCTCTTTTTATTTTTTTTTCCCAAATATGAAGGAAGACAGAAAAGACTATCAGGAGATTAATTCAATTCATTCTTCTCTTTAGCAGTACCCCAGTTTTGTCTTATGTGCCTTCACTGGCGTATCGTTCCAGTACTAATCTTCTTTCCCCAGGACATCTTGCACAGAAATGTAAACCACTTCAATCTTCTGGCAAGTCCTGACACGAGCTTCCCATGAAGAAACTGCTGTGCCCCAGAGGAGACAGAGAGGACAAGAACACTTTCTGGAAGCACGTAAAAAGGGGAAGCAGGAGGCAGTGGGCTGGAGGGGCCAAAAGCTTGCAGCTGAGCCAGCAACACCGCTGCAGCTCTGCTCATGGCAGAGAGAGATCCCAAATGTAGAGCTTAATTGTTTTGTTTTCCTGGGTTTGTCATGCCAGTTGTCAGAATAATTTCTTTTTGCATGGCTGAATTGGACATATGTACACAGTGCCAGCTTAGTCTTCTGATATCCTGAGGGGGCCTTTCCTACTGGAAATTATTTTCCATTGAACAGAGGGTGGCTGGAAGATTGGTCCTTATTTGTCCGTATGGTAGCTGTTGTTCTCTTCCAGTGTGAAAGTCTGATGAGGATATTAGACGCAGTTACTCTATACATGCTTAAAAGTATTTCATTCCCTGTGGTTTTCCTATCACTGATGGTTGGAGTGCTATATTCATTGAGAATAATGGACTCCGATAGAAGAAAATGCTTTAAATACATAAAGCAGATTGTACCTTGCTCACACATATCAAGGTCTGGATGACATTTCAGACCCTTGCTTGGTATATTGTTCCTTTATTTACATAAGACTGGAATATTGGGGCCCCGAATGACCAGTCATGAGATGCAAACATGTCTTTATATATGTTCTAGAAAGACTGGGCCTCGGGATACAAAATTTTTTGGGGATCATTTTTGTCATGTTTTGTTTTGTTTTTCCTTCTGTTTGGAATCCTTATGGAAAACTATTTTTGTGAAGGATTACTTTTTTTTTTTCCCTTTCAGAGCTTGTCTTAAACGAACCGGCAAGAGATTTACATTTCTCTGCATGACTGTAGGATACTGGAGTTTAAACAACGAATGAAAAATTGTCACAGATTTATTTAAGAGCAGTGAAGTGTTGCTGTCTTAATATAGCCTGTCAGCAGATTTTAAAAGGAGAAAGATAGGGAGCTATGCGATCACTTGGTTGTTTGTGTAAACTGGAGACTTTCAGCGTGAGGGAAATGGTTTAGGATTCTATACCGGGTAGCCAACTGATGCTGCTTCAACAAAAAAGGGCAAATGAAAATTGCAGATGTGAAAACACAACTTTTTGAGACTCTATTGCTTTTTTGCCAAGTCCAGATTTCTTTTCAGTCCTTAAACAGTTGACTGTTTTTTGAGCCTTCTAAATCCCACTCAATTCCCATGAGTCAATAAATTGTTTTCTCTGTATCACATCCTACCACAGGCTTTGTTTCTTCTTCTTTCTGTGCTTTGTCTCTATTTTTTTCATGGCTTCACTTCACTTCTTTGCTGCATTCTCAGTGTGGTTGTTCTTTTTGGCTCTTTGCACGAAGTTTGTATTTTAAAACAGTTTATTTGATTCCCACAGTGGGCCAGATACTAGATGCCTCTGCAAAGTAATGCCTGTTCTGTGTTATTTTAGCAAGATGCTAAAGCTCCACATTGGTGGAAAACATTTTGTTCACCGTAAGAGACAAAGAAACTATAGGGTTTTGGGTATGTGTGAGAATGTAATTTAAAGCTGTTTTCTATGCTTTATTTGGGAAGGTTCAATTAAGGAAGCACAAACAATCAGAATTTTGACATGTCATAATTTTTCTTTATTTTACAGTTTGCAACCTTAATGTTTCCTTAAATTGAAGTTTGTTTTTTGTGAGGATGTTGTAATCCTACATACAACGCATATAGGCAGAAAATATGCAGCGTGTAATTATCAGCAAAGAAACTCAAGCATCAAATCCTCAGGTTCTTTAAAAAGAAAAAAAGGTTTGCAAAGAAAAACAAGATCATGTAAAGATTTAATACATCTCAAAGCTAACACAATTTGGTTTGATACATGACCCTTTTATTTTGCTGCCTCAAAATGTCTCCCTCCTGCCAGAACTATTTGTTACCTTCTTCCTTGGGGAAATATGCAAAGACATGCAGTTATGCTCAGGCCCCTGTACTGGAAGGTTTTTATTTCAATCCTATCAGCCTCTATTCTCGCCAATCATTTTTCTTTTGTTCTCAGTATCCATTCTTTCCAGTAATTCACTTGAGCTACAATATCTGAGAAAGACTGAGCACCACTGTAATTTAAAGGAAAAGATCTTTTCAGGCTGATTTGGTTTCAAGCAGCTTTTTGTGAGAGAGACTGGTTTGCAGCCTCCAGGCAATTAAATACTCTGACTGAAGATTTTTTATCACCAATTATTTCATACAGAGACTACTTTTATTTTTTGGAAGAAGACATCAAAACCTAACAATGAACACTGAATATAGCTTCTCGGTGAATGACAATATAAAACCCAGCTAGGTAAGCACACAGCATTTGCTTGCAGCAGCTGTCACGAGAAGGCGGCAGGCTGTAACGAGAGTGACAGAAATCTGGGTTGGAACACTCACTGGACCGAAATCCTCAAAATCAGTGCCATTAGCTTTAGCAGGGCCAAGATTTCTGCCCACATAAATATCCACCTGACTGTGTGGAAGTAGCACACCCTTTATTATGGCTATAGAGTGGAGGAACCACCACGTGTACAGAAGACTTGACAAAAGCCTGGCAGTTGGGACTAGCAAGGATTTTTTTGCCAGATAAGCAGCCTCAACTGCAGCAGGTCTAAGCACCTTCAATTGCAATGAATTTTCTATCAGCCTTTTCAAACTTTGTCATTTTGGAAAATCACATGAATGTCTCAATGGAAGAGAATTAGAAAAGATGAAAGTGATGGGTTTATGTTCATGACTAAGTTTCGACTAGTCTTGATGAAATTTTTTAGTGAAAAAGCAATGTGCATTTTTCCTGTGGCTGCTCTGCTCTACCTAAAGAGGGAATACCAATTTCCAGCAGGGAAATTCTCTTCTCTACCTCCCTAATACCATCCCATTATTGTATACTGCTTTAATATAAGCCTACCATGAAATCAAGAGTGATCTGATTTGATATCAGTTTGGTAGATTAGGATTTGATAGATCTGAATGAAATCTGACGACCTTTTAAGTGGATAGTGCACAAGATCTTATGCTACAGATCTCAGAGGGCAAAGAATTTCCACAGGGAAATTTTTGGCCAATGGATTATGGGCAGAGTCAGCATCATGTTTATCCCAATAGACAGATATTAAACTATAATTAACATCTTTTGTAGAATTTGTAAAATCTCATCCCACACTGGGATGAGAATGACTTCCGGTTGTCACCACAATGAGTGTGCCCTTGTGATGAGTGCTTTCAGCTCTAGATGGGAGCAAGAAAGAGTAATGATCCTGAATGTTATTTTAATGTCAAAAGCTTATTAAAGACTAATGATTACACTGTGAGAGGAAAAAGTGTCCACAGGGTACTCAGGGCAAAACCTTCTCTGAGGAAAGGGTGGGAGCAATAGCTCCTTGATTCCGTTTCTTTCTAAGTCTATCCCATGGAAAGGAGGAGAATGAGGGAAGATTTCTTCATAAATCTTGACCCCTTGGGAAGACAGACATTGAAAATCTTGAAGGTGACAGGGGACATTTGAATTCTGTCCTACCTAACCCCTCAAGATTTCTGAAACACAATGTTTCACTGTTTCTCATGTTCTTTGTCATTCAAATTAGTACAGAGGTGCTGTAAAACTGTAGCTCTGGCATTGCCTTGTGTGAATAAGGGATAGGACACAAGTAAATGGGAAGTAGGTTGGCAGTAAACTGTTTCTATCCAATTTTCCACCTGGACATCTTGATGCCTTAGGTTTTAACTTTTATATTTTTCAAATCCCATACTGCCTGGTGTGTAACTCTGAAGTTTCTTGTGGCCTGTGAGCTGCTGTTCTCT
This sequence comes from Mohoua ochrocephala, assembly GCA_013398855.1. Classification (NCBI taxonomy): domain Eukaryota; kingdom Metazoa; phylum Chordata; class Aves; order Passeriformes; family Acanthizidae; genus Mohoua; species Mohoua ochrocephala. The sequence goes on from VZTA01008045.1 coordinate 240,868, forward strand.
CATGCTGGTTAGACATAACAAACCTCTGCAGGCTCCCACTCCAAGGACACCAGGCCTAAAATGTGTCAACTAAAGGCCTCTAAAGGGGGACAAACTTGGGGTAATTCCATCATAAAACTGAGGTTATAATTGGAGAATGAACTCTGATATGCAAATGAACCAAACTTATAAAAGTTTGAAGAACCCGTGACCCAGGGTCCATCTTGGGTGTAGCCTTTTGACTGCCCAGGGTGTACCTTTGAAGGCCCTTCAAATAAATACCTCCTTTTATTCTCTTATTGTTGTCTAGTCTCTGTGTTTTAGGTGGCCACCACAAGGCATCAATCTCCCCTCAGACTCAGATTGACTCAAATTGCAGACACAGTCACCAATCCTCTCTGTGTAGGCAGAACCACAGCACGCACTAGGCTGGGTTTCCTCATGAGGGAACTGTTCAGCTAAGTCTAGAGGGAAGCCTGGATATGAACCACGCAGCTGAGTGCCAGTGGAGGCTCTGACATCTCTGCAACGTGTTTTGAGGTCCCCAGGTAAGCTGTGATGTATGCATGGAATGTATTATAAAACCAAGGCTGCCCAAAGAATGCTGATTCATCTCTGACTAACTGCAATTTGGTTAACAGTAGACAGCAAATCTAGGTAGAACTAGACAAAAATTTTTCAATGGAAAAAGTTTTTATCCAAAAGAGCAGTTTCTTTGAAATATGGAGATTTTTCATTTTAACAGTTCTCAGTGAAAAAGCCTTCAAGTGTTTTGTCTGGATAATCTTTAAATCTCTTTTATATTTCTCTCTTTAACCATAAATCTAGGAATACATATATATCACTGTAGAATGTTCTGACAGTTTTGAAAGAAAATACTCTGATTCTTTTTTGAAATGGTTCTTTGAGGGGACAGAAGAAATTTGCATCTCCCACAAATATCTAAATTTAAACTTTTGCATTGAGATCTGGGACAAAAACAAATACTGAAATGTCAGAATTTTATACATGATAGGAATTCTTTTTTTCCCCTAGTACATTCTGCTTAGATTACACTGCACAGCGTGTGCCTTCCTTCCCTAGTCTGCTTTTGTGTTCAAAAAATCGATTTGAACAGTCTGAACAGAGATCTGCTGCTGGCCCCAGCCTAAAGGGGTTCAGAGAACCCATCACTCAGCCCACAGGGCTTGAGTTACAAATTGATACCTAAGTTCAGCAATGGGAGAGAGTTGGAAAATCAGAGCAGAAAAAAACAAAATAAAAAGACATTGATTTCTCCCCCCCCCCCTTTTTTTTTAAAAGCCTTTTTAATTTCATAACTGACTTTCCTTTATTTCCTTTTGTGCTTGTAAAACAAGACAGATGAGATACCACCCTCTCCCAACAGCTGCTGTTTGACAATGTTGCAACTGAGCTTTTTCTACGTGTTGCAAAACCCCTCAGCTGTGTTGACCGAAAGACTGACATCTCATGCTTGATCTTAAAGAGGACTTCAAGACAGGTTCATGCTCCTGGAACTTCAGTCAGCTCCCAAATTAGGGTGATTTTAGGACTCCTGTGCATACAAACCAACCTTTCCTGTAAATATTTATGGAGCCTTAAGGCTTGCATTGCACTTCAGATAGATATTCTTGGTCATGCCAGGTCTCTTTATCCTTCAAATTTTTAATTTTAATTTTGCTGTCTCATTGTTCATAAGGTAAGAAGAGAATCAAATGCTAAGGAGCAGGCCATTTAGCATTTTGCCCCTCTTTGGGATGCAGAAACATTTCTCTACTTCTCACTGTATATCTATCCTTCCTTGTACAGTGTGGGAAAATTGCTCGTCGTAAACAGGATTTGGACTAGCGTCCACCACCGCTTCAGCACTGAACTTGGAAGGAAGTTTCCCTGAAGAGGAACTATTTGCTATAGCTGGGCTTGGAACTGACTGCTCACATTTGTATGGAACCTGACCAAATACCGACAAGAAGTCTACCTTAATGCTTTCCATCTTAACAGAGGTCATCTCTTGAACTCACCTTTAAAATTTAGCTTTTTGGATCTGGCTTTCTACTGTCATCTGAAGAGAAATCAAGTGTCAGTATGTGGCTAAAAGTGACTGCAGGCTAATGACAGCTGACTACTTCGTGTGAACACAACTAATGTGCACATGGAAAGGAGAGGGGTAATTGTAGCCGGTGCCATATGTTGATTTTGGGAGATTAGAGCTGGAAAGGCTGGGATTCATGACTTTGAACAGTAACTATTCTTTGGTTAGTGCTACCAGTCCGAAGTTCAGTGAGGAAATAGCTTTCTAGCATTCACAGAGAGAGTTTGCCTTCCTGGACAACTGAACCTGCCTTTGGTTCTGGTGCGGGTTTGTTTGTTTGTTTGTTTTTATTTTGGGGTGTTGTTTTTATTACGATGATGTACTAGTCAGTCCTGAAAGCCATGCTTACCTAAGCAAACTAAAAGGAAAAAAGGGCAAACAAGCGAAAGAAATCGCTCTTGCCTTCTTCCCCAGCCTTGTAAATGAGCCAGACTACCGACTTTGCCTCCAGAGGGTTTCTGTAGTTCGACTGGTTCTTTCTGTCTCTGCACACCTTTCGCTAGCTTGTTCTCATCATTTGCTTGCTTGAAGCAGAACCTAAAATTGCTTTGAAGACATTTCTCTCAAGGATGGATCTTGAGCTCTCTGACGCTGAGCAGCAGATTGCTGTTTGTTCTCAGTACACTGGGCTGTAAATTCACTGAGAGTGACGTGGAAAATGTGTTCTTGTACATGCACTCCCAGAGTGTCTGAGTGAGGTGTTGTGCATTCCCCACTGTCAGCATGTTGTCAATAACTTCTGGGAAAGCAGAATATAAAAATAATCAAACATACAGAGCAATGTAGCAGAGGAGGGAATGGTACAGTTTCTGCACCTGTGAGTTAAAAATGCTCAAAAGTAATTGCTTGAAGTGATTAGGAAATGCAGAGAATCTCATAGCGATTGACATTTTTTTTCTCTCTTTATCCTCCCCACTACTCCCTGCCTTCCCCATAAACCCAGGGTTCATGGCTTTGGTTAGTATAGCATTGTGCCTATCCACAGCAGAAAACTGTTGTCAGTCAAAAAAAATTGCCTGCTGCATGGATGAGCTTAATGTGCAATAAACTCAGCAGTGCAGATGCAAATTTAAGATTCCTGAAAACTGATATTTAGCTGGAGTACTGTTTGATGGGAGTATCTGTGTAGCCGCAGCCAGAACATCTCTCTTGATCTTACCTGACTTTAAAGATAACACACAGTAGAGAGAGCCAGCTGCTTGCAACAGTCTTTTGTATGTGGAAAATGAGGAAGTGAGAATAAAAGAAAACTCTCCTTAGGAACTGGCTTTATTTCACAGCTTTCACAGCATTTAAAATACAATAGTAATAATATTTCTATCTGACGAGACAACCACTTTCTTAATTTTAACTACATAAATAACTGACTCTTCTCAACGTGAATTGCTGTGTTACAAAACTGAAACAGCTTTCTAAGCCTTTCTCCATCATTACACAACAGCAAAATGCGATACCCCAGGCTGACAGAATCTCAGGGAGAAGGTTGCACAAAAAATACCAGCTCTACCAAAGGGAAGGGAGAAACAGGGGGGAGGAAAATGTTCCTCAGCCACTCTAGATGGGTTTGTGAAGATTTATTGGGCTCAGAGCAATCTGTAGCCTAGTAAACTGGTGTTTGAAGGTGTCACAAACAATAATGTACTACATCTTGCACTACAATGTACAGGTGTCCAAAAGCTATTACAGTCCAGCCACTGCACAAAAATGGTATGAAAGGGATAGTGTGGCCTGTGATTGGTACCAGAAAACTTTTCTTTATTTTTCTTTTTGGTAGAACCATGAAAGAGGTCCCCACTCTGATAAAATGCTACCAAGAGACCAAATTAAATTTTTTGTACTCGGATTTGGCAATTGCTCTTGTCAGTAATAACTCTGAGGGAAAGTAACTGTATATTGAAAGTAAGTCCTGAAACTTTTGATAGTTATGATATCACAGGCTCATGCAACAGATAGATGATATTGTAAAATTTTGTATCGCTCTACGGTATTAGAAACTTTCATCTCTTTAAAGAATATAAATGTTCTCTCTCTATCCTTGTTTTGCCAAAATTCACTTTTCTTTCTCAAATCTCTCTCAGATCTTCCTTTCCTGCTTCATTTTGGCTACTATTCTAGTACAGCACTGCTGTGGGCTGAATAAATTGGCCTTCTAAGGCTGCTTTAAGGAAGTATTTATTTTGTTGCCATTGAATATTATGGCACCAGTTGGTACATTCTCTTTAGGACAGTTTATGTAATGACATCCAGTGATACAATCATGTTAAATTGTACATGCTTCTTAAAGTGGATCACTTTCTTGCAATAGTGCTGCTTTTCGCCTGAGGTGAAACTTCAAAACATAGAAATAGTTATATTTAAATCTGTTTGGTCCCTAAGAAGAGAACTTACAATTAGAGATGAACAAATATGCTGCCAATGTTCAAAAAGGGTATAGATCTATCTTCTGTGTGTGTGCACATACTATATATATATGGCTGCCAGTATGAAATATTTGCAACAAAACCTCCTCGTTTCCCTCTTCATTTGCTAATAAACTTAGTCAGTTTTTCATTTTAATCAAAAACAGTTCTCTCTGTTGGGCAAAGGATTATTTATGACATTAAATCACTTAGGTTCATAGTGGTTACAGTGATATGTGAGAACAGAATTGATAGCAAAGAGTGTCAGAAGTTCTGCATCTTCTCTGTGTGGAAGAGAAATTGCTTTAGGATTTAGCAACAATTAAACCTGAATATTTCAAAGAAGCTAAAAGGCATGTGGCACTTATTCCAGCAAAATCTTGTTGCAACTTTTCTCCTTAAGAAGCCTCCATATGCTGATGCTTAAGATTTTACAAGGGTAAACAGATAAACAACATTTATAAAACTAGTGTGAGCTTCCTTCCGTGGTCCAGAGACTACTCGCTAGTCTGAGAATTGAAAGAGATTCTTTGGAGATTAGCAGCTGCAGATTTATATGACAAAAATTTAGGAACAGATCAGCTACCTTACAGGGGTTACTACACCCTAGCCAAGTTGTGACCAAAAAAAATCAGTGAAGATTTTTGTCCTTTACCACAGTACAAAGTGACAGCATTCCTGCAGGGCTGGAAAGCTCATCTATGACAGCATGTCGATCAGGAGTTGGATCCCTTGCACAATAGCACCAAAGTCTTTATTTACTGGTAGTTTGGACAAGAAAGACATCATCCACCAAAAATAATAGAGAATAATTTAAAGCTGAAAGGGCAAGGCTTACTTGATCCTTAACCTGATGCTTTTTGCAACATTTTCAAGAACTGACCAAATCAGTCAGTTATTTTTTCCATCTCCCAAAAGAGGTCTTAATGCATTTTGTGCCTTGTTTTTGCTGAAGCTAATTTCTAACAAAAAATAACTGGAAATTATCGAAAGAGACTAGCAGATGGAAATAGAGGTAAAGATCTTGACTGGGGGGGGGGCATTAACCTTGAGACTTAAGGTTTGTCCAAGATTTTTAAGTGTCACCTCTAAAAGGGTAAATTTCTCTCCTATAGGATCCACATAGGCTATGAAAAAATCAAGTGAATGGGGGAAAAAAAGAGCTGATACTTTTGCATTTATTGCTCGAATGACAGTACTTGTACTGTTACTTATCAGAAGTAGGGTTTCTACCTCCCCTTCTCCCTATCCCACTTGAGCCAATCTGTTCCATTATCCCATTTGTCTCTTTGGGAATACTTTCATCTACCACACCTTGTCTAGGTTACACCAAAACCAGTGTTGCACAGACACACACCAGCAGAGCGTTTGTTAAAAGCTATGTGTTATTGGGGTCTTCTCATGAAAGAATAGCTGCATGGGCAATCAAATATCATTGCTGTGTGGGTAGCAATTAGAATCTCTTGTAAGAGTTGTCGATGAGACTACTCAAAGTGCTGTTCTGCTGAGTCCAGAGCAGAACCCAGCCGGGCTGTGGTCCTACTGACCACTCCAGTACACGTATCATCCATTGTGAGTGGTTGTCACACAATCACAGAACGGAATTATCTCCAACTCCTGTTTACAAAACCGTTCCACAATTTCCACTATTTACAAATATCTTATCAATGTCAATTCTGCAAGATGAACCACCCGGAAGGGCCAGATTCTGCACCCACGTTATTTTAAATACAAAATTGGTTTTGTGACAGCAGGACTGGTCTGGGGAGAGTCTTCAAGACTGTCTGATGTCCCCACCTAAACACCTCCTGCAAGAGCTAGATCCTTTGTGGTGAAGGGGATGATGAACTGGATCTGTCACATTGTCTCAGAGCAGCTTGTTGTCTCAAGCCAGTCGAGTGCCTTGTCCATGGCAGGGACATGATGAGGAGTTCCAGGACACCAGGAGCTTGGTGAATTTAGTTCTCTGAGTGTGCACACATGGGCAGTCCTGGTATCCAGCTATATCCCAATCACAACTATGGATTCTAACTTGAGTTCCGTTCTTCTACCTCACTTGTAACCTCAGGTCCATTGCCGCTGCCACATAAGTGGCTTTCTGTGTTCTTCCTTTGATTAATTTGTTCAGACTCTAACAGCCTATGTCAATGGTCAGCACAGATGACTTGCTTGACATTCTCAGAGTGATTTACTATTTGCTCTATGAAACAGAAGAGAACTTGTGATTTGCTTGGCAAATGACGTCAGCCTTTCGGCTGATATTTTAGAGATGATGTTTTCAGTAGTTTTTTAATTAATGGTCAGGAGTTCTATCACAGTATTGAGAAGGGAGAATAAAAGCTCCATTTGTAGTGGTTACAAATTATGTTGATCTCCACGTGGCACACAGAAGCAGTGAAAGTGACCCCCAGGTTGCCAGGATGGTCAACGAGTTCATGAATCAGAGTCTCAATCCTAGGAAATAATTAAATATCCTCAGACTCAGGAAAAAAAATATTTCTAGCTTCATTTTATGGAAAAAGAATTTTATCTGACTTATGAGAAATACGTCATCTATAATGTTTGTTGACTAATATTCTGTGGTAGCTGATGCACACACTTGTTTCAGAAACAGATGTAGGAAGAAGATCATAAACGTCCCGTGGTGGCCCGATATTTAGAGAACCCACCATCAAATTGCTCTTAGCATTGGCCACCACTTCAAACGTGGGCACACAGCAGCTGGCCTTCAAAGAGCTGGTTCTCCAAGGCTCCATCCTCAGTGATGCACAGAGCTGGCCACACTGTGGCAGGAGGATGAATGCAGTGTTTATCTAAATTGTGTTTCAACAGAAGGAAGTGCTCTTTTGGATACTTTATAAGACAACAGTCACACAAAGCCTAAATGTCCTCTTTTCCTCAGCCAGAACCCTCTGCTGATCATTATTTCAGTCCAATTTTCCCTGGAAATTCTGTTCCTCTACTGGTGTTCTTTGTTTGGTTATGTATCAGTCTACTTTGTTGTGCCAGACTGACACAAAGCAGAGCTGGCAAGGCAAAGGCTCTGCTTACTCTGCGTGTATTTGCCCATGTGTGCACACATGTGAGTGCAATACCAGAAATAAAATGTTAGCTTTATTCCCTGCTACTGACATTAGGATAAGCTATCCTCATGTATTGCATTTATTGTTTCCTAAGCTTTCTGGAGAGAACAAATGTTTACATTCGATAACGTGGACCAGCACTAGCATAAGTCTCAAATTTGGACAAAAATATCCTATTGTTTCTACACTATTTATGCCTAATTTTATAACATTTCCTTTAATGGGATTTGCCTTTCAAGTAGGAACTGAGGAGAAAGCTTAGGATTTTGATTAGAAAACATCTTAAATATTTTCAAACTGGGAGTCAGTGTGTGATATCCATGGCCACCTGCTCAGTATTTATAGCAATTAGAAATTTTACCATAATTAGAACTCATTATTACTTATGCCCAAATTGTCCCGCAAGACCATCTCCAGGTCTGTGCATTTTTAGTGCTTTGGAAAAATCTAAAGCTATTTCATAAATAAGAACTTTCAGAAGGATTTTTGTTTTATATGTTGTAGGATTGCACAGCTTTAACTTCCGTTGGCTTTGCTTCTTGTTTGGAAGAAAGAGGCCTTCGAAGAGAGCATAAACGATCATGTGACAAACAGTGAAATATCTTGTTCTCATACCTCTCCTCATTTCCCCAGATCCTTCTCAAGGACCTCGTGCCCCCTTTCTCATTTATCAGTACAGATTTTATGTGAAAAGCATATCTGAGAGATGAGAGTAAGAGAGTTTATAGGCATTGATGGAAACTCAGAAATGTCGGGGGTCAAAAATAGTAAATTTCAATACGCATTTGGAGTCTGAGTGAATGCTTCTTTTGCAAAATTTATTCAGTTTTGATACGTCTGTCTCACAGATTAAAAAAGCCCCAAAATAACAACCCAAACCAACTCCTCCCAAATTAGATTGCATTAAACCTGGTAAAGTTTGCATAACATTGGCTTGGCAGTGCATTGCTATTTTCCCAGAGGAAGTTTTGTATTAAATAATCAGCTTGTTAAAAGAATGCCATTTCCGCTCTCGTTAGCTCTAGTTCCCTACTGTATACTTTAAAATGCAGCAGGGTCACTTTCTGTATACAAACTTCAGTCATTCTAATTTTAATGGGATTCAGAAAGTGCTTCTGATGGTGGTTTTGAACCCATGCTAACTTGCGGAATGAACCCTGGAGTTGTTTCCTTTTGCTTTCAAAGGAATTACTGTTCTGAGCATAGGAGTTAATGCAAAACCTTGTGGGAAGACTGTTAAGTCGTAGTCTGATTCTCCTGTTGATTTCTCTGATATACTTACTGAAGTCCTATGTGAGAACACAACTACTAAGAGGAGAATTTAATAAGCTTCAAATTTTAAAAAAAGTCTCATTTAAAGGAAAATTTTTTAAAGGCAGAATGTCAGCAGATCTAGAGAAAGATTCTTATTTACAGAAACACAGGAAGTCATAGAATCATAGAATGACTTGGGCTTGGAAGGGACCTTTAAGATCATCTCGTTCGAACCGGCTCTATCTGTATATAGAGACTGGTTTAAAAAATCTGATACAGACAAGCGATGTGAACCTTCATTAAACCTGGCTAGAGCAAAGAGCCCCAAATGATGGTGGTAGGGGGCAAGGTCTCATACCTTATACCTAATTATGAATTTAGGAGCATAGACTTGGACAGCTAAATATGTAGATCTCAGCCTACCTGTACTACTTCAAACACTGCCATAGTGACTGAGCTTATACTATGAAGTTCTAGGATACAAAGAAAACCATGTCCTGTAAATAACTGATTTGGCTTATAAGATGAAATAACCTTTTCTTAAAATATGAAATTGCGGTTTATGACAGATGGTAACTATTGTGACAAAAAACTTTGGTCGCATGTGTGGCATAATGGTCCCTGCTGCCATGGCAGTGGTTGCAACAGATTGATAAGATACCATTGTATAGCCAAGCAAGAGTCACTTGTGGGTACTGGTTTTACTCATAGATCCAAAATACTGTAAGAAACTGGACCAAAGAAATTAAAGAAATCTTTATATTTGACAATAATATTTCCAAAGGAAAGTATTTTAAATATTACCTAGGGCTTTGATGATGTCTGTAAAGATAGCTATAACAAAATTAGAGTAGCTCTTGGGGAACTGCATGCAGAAAAGCTCCTCAGAAGAAGTAGTTAGGAATCCATTTAGAATTTGAACTCAGAGTTATTTTTAAGAGATTTATTTTCTTCTTTTTTCTAGGTGCACCATATATGTGACTGATACTTCTGACAGTATAAAGGTTTCCTTTATTGATATCCTGTGAACCATGTACAGTACACGTCTTATGCATGCCGTAATTCCTTTAATATACTCTACTATTTATGTCCAACAGACTGACAAAACAGGCTCTTACCATTTAATAACATGTAGTTTAGGGAGATTTGTCCTGCTGGGGAAGTTTCACTGTGAAGTGAATATGCAGTTGAGGGTTGCAGTCATAGAGACCCCTTTGAATAAGTCCTTCTGCCAGTCAGAGCACCAGAGCACCGCTGATCCAAGAGAGGTCAAAGATTCATGCAAGCAACAAACCTTGCAAGCAACTAGAACCTGCATTACTGTGATCTGCATGTGATCATTTACTGAGCTTCTGTTCCTGTAACCTTCACCCAATACACGTGTACACAGCAGAATGAACTTGGTTAGAACAGCAAGCACCTGTCACGGTGTCATGTTTGGGAGCTATTGTTAGGGACTGACTGGAGCACTGGATGCTGGTAAATCAGGGTGAAGGCCTCTGAGAAGTTTCCTACTTGTCCCAAGGTTAAACAAAAGTGCAGAAAACTACGTGCTAGTAGTAGTACATGCTATGGGTCAAGTAGAGTTTCAATAGTCCAGGAACTGGACATATAAGATTTACTGTGGACTTCTCTTATGTAAAGGCTGCAATTCCTCTGTGATTATTATATTTTCTATTTCATGCCTTCCTAGTTATGTTTGGATTCATTAAACATGAAGCCTACACAGCTAAGCCTGAAATGACTGTGCGCTGGAAGTGATGTTGCTAATTGCTATTACTGTTGCTAATGGCTAAAGAAAAACTGGTAGACTCACAGGAGGAAAAAAAGGAAATTGGATATTTTAAGAAGACTAATGCAGATTAAAACATAGTTAATAAGCCTCATGTGAAAAGCTTATATTTAAATTACAAAAGTAATTTTCTTGTGGAAATTAGCATTCCATTTAAAGGCCTGTTTGCTTGTGTCCTTCTATAACTAAAGGCGGACTTTATTTAGAGCTTTCATGATATGAGCAGAAGAGGGAAAAAATGTCATGAAAGGTTTTCTCTTGGTAAAGAACCTTCACATTTGTATCTATTAGATCAATAGAATTTAGATAATTAATGTTTCCAGAAAATGAAAAATGAAGAATTTTGTTTGTTTTTTTTTTTTTTTTTTTATATCTATCTCCATATGCTGTAGGGGACTTTGCAGATTTATTTTCCCTTTGCATGTGGAATTATGAGTATTAATTTGAATTATGATCTTACACATTTTTAGGTATTTATTTATTATTTTATTAGTCTCTCACAGAATTTTGGATTCTGGAAAACAGCGGAATCACATTAATGATTTTCGGCTTATGTAGGAGCATGGAAGTTGCTTGTAAATCTGATACTATTTACAGGATTTCAGAAGCAAATCCACAGGGAAACAAAACACATGGTGAAGGGGGGACACTATAGATCAGTAAGAGAGCAGCTGTTTAGAATTCTGAGAACAAGTTTCCTATTGTCCAAAAAGCCGTTTCATACAAGAGCGAACACCAGCGCTCAGAACAACCGGAGAGAGAACTTGCGTAAGAAATACAGAAGAGCGGTCCCTGAGGACTGACTCCCTGGGAACTGGAGACTCTCACAGAGAAAGCCCTCATGGAAATGAACTTTCACAACAGTGCTCTTTTTAAAACTTCAAAATGCATTTTTCAGTTTCACTTAACACACTGTTGGTGGCTTAAGATCTTTCAGAACAGTGTAGTAGATGGGAAAGGAGAAGAAAGAAGAGGATAAGAGAGTAGAGAAGAGAAAGGAGAGGAGAGATAAGGAGAGAAGAGAATAATTTAGAGGATTTGCAGATAGTCTTAATTAGTCCCTTTTTCTCTGCCTTACTTTCAGAGCACATGCGAACATCTCAACACGTATTTATTTTCTGACATGCATTCATGTGCAAAATGAATACATATCTTAAGATACTTTTATGTATGTATTTGCACAATTTTGCATCAGTCAATTGACAATGAAAGGTGCATTCTCTGTTCTGTTCTTGTATGGTGTTCTGTATGACCAGTAGCTGGACGCTTCTCTACTGCAGGGCACAGTAAGTTGACAGACGTGCCTTACTTCTAAAAGTGTTCTGTCTATCCTCTGCTGGCAGATGGCCAGCTGGCCAGAAAGCACTTTCAGAGCTGAAGACCTCAGAGTCTGTAGAGCTGTAATAAGTTCCTTTGCCATTTTCCTCCCCTGTAGATGAGGTGAATCGAGTTCAGAAGTCCCAGAAAGTATTTAACACTGCTAATGTTGGTACAAGGAACTGAAAGAGCACAGAGAATTGAAAAACATTCTGTTTATCCGGTTACTGCTTGCAGCAGATAGTAAATGCACATAAATCAATGAAAAGAAGTGAAAACTAATTTTCCCTCTATAAATACATGCTACTTAGAGAATCCTGGGAGAAATTCCTGAAACAACTCAGTACAGCAGTTTGTTTTACAGAAAATTAAAACCAGCTTGTAGTAGGATCACAATATCAATAGAATATGTGATGGTAGAAGACATCTCTCTGATATTCAATACTTTGTGTGACAGTTGTTCATATCACAACAGAATGTTTTGATAGGTCTGAAGACTGAGGAATCTTTTCCTGGTTTGGAAGAAAAAAAATTCAAGATGGCCCAAGACGGTACCTCAGAAGGCAGGGAAACTCTTCCTTCAGCTATGTTGAGTGTGTGATGTAATTTTAAGTATTAGAAAAAAACTTGTGCAAAAAGTAGAGGGTAATCTGTTGAAGCAAAGATGAAGATTTCTGTGGTAGTTTTTCCTTTCTGAAAAAGATGAAAGATATAATCAAACAGCAAGATGGAGGGAAACCGCAATAGTGCAATTGGAATAAACTAAAGGATGCAACGTCTAGAACAGAGAAAAAGGAACTGTAATTAGCAAACACGGTCTCATACCTTTGTGGCCAGACGTGCTCTGTCCCTAGATGACCATTGTGAAATGCAGCAGTGTTTTACATATTTGTATGTGGCCAGAGACACAAACAAAAGCTTGCACTGCTGCACTCCTGGAAAAGCAAAATTTGCAGAACTCTGTATTCAAGGTCAGATAATAAATGCTGCTGAGAGACAAAATATATTAGTTCTGTCCGGATGATCTGATACCACGGTCACGTGGTTTTCAGATCGAGATATGGTCATGACTCCCCAAGTGAGAGCACAGCTGGAGATCTAGTGCTGCCTGCAGTAAGCACTTGTCTGTTCAGGGGAGGGTTGATGAGGGTGCAGTGGAACAGAAGACTCTCTGGGCTTGCCAGCTCTTCCTTTAAGATCCAAGGGAGTTGCTTGTAAAGCTGGGCTGATCTCTCCGAACCTACTACAAAACTGGAAGTGAACATTGCAGTATCCTGTTTGGAAAGCTATCATTGTAGAAAATGTTTATTTCTTTTGAAAGAATGATAAAGAAGGGTATCTCACAATTTTTCAGACTCTTGCGATGATACGTGTGTCTCTTCTGTGATTTACACCAGTACATTCATGATCAGTTTTACTCTTGTAATGACGGCTGCTCCAGGCAATCCACATGTTTAAGCATTGATAACTCACCATGCACAACACACACCAGGTAATAAGACACTATTACAATAACTCTGCATTTGAAAAAAATCTTTCTATTCTCAGTGGATACATCCTGAACTCTAACATGTCTTCCAAAAGTAATTATTCTATTTTCTGGTTGTTTTTTAACACATTTTTGTTGTTAAGGTAAATCTTGAATTTACCATCATTAGACATGAAAATAAATAAAAGCTACACCACTGCTACTTGAATCGTCAAGGGTAACTCAAAAAAACTCAGTGAAGGCATCCTTCTGTCTTCCAAACTGCTATCATGATACACACATCATAGCAAATGAAGTTAGATTTGTTAGTGGCATTCTTGCACAAGTGTCTTATATGAAGAGAATTTCCTCTTTCATTTATGTATGAATTTAGATTATTTGCCCTGTGAAGTCCTCTTTGAAGAATTCATTCTCTGCACCACCAGATAACCATAGAAAAATGAAATTAACTGGGTTAGTTATCTTAGCCAAATGTCGTTGCTGAGAACATCAGGACTTTCTTTCTAAATCTGTTATCACTGCTTTGGTTCAGGAAAAGTAACTTTTTTTCCTTCAATCCAACAACAGATTCTTCATTCTTGAAAAACTGTTATTTTCTAGAGAACACACAATGTGATGAAACTGTCAGTGCTCAGTAAGTGAGCTTAAAATTCTGACATAATTTGTTACTACATGGAAAGCAAGACAAAGTCTGGTTATCATTTTAGCCACAGGTCTGAATCAGCATTGCAGAATGGTGAAGTCAAGTAGGTATAAAGACAACTGTGATTTTTCATCATCTTGAAACTACCCCTCCCCGTTTTGACGGAAAATGAATTGCTGCAGAGGTAATTTTTTAATAGTGCATAATTAATAAAGGTTGTAGCAGAATATCTCCAGGACTCATCAGACTTACAGGGATTCATGCCTCACCTCTGTGTAGGGAGAATCTGCTCTAAAGTTAACCTTTTCTTGGAAGTTCCCATGCCATTAGAACATTTTTTATTCTGATACGGGATGATCACCTGTTATGGATGATATTAAAGGCAGAGATGTTACTGAATCTAACATTGAAATCCATGTGGTCTGTTTTGGGGTATATGAACTATGCGGCATGAGCACCATTCCTCTCTGCTCTGGTGAATAACTGGGCCAGGATTCTCTACATACTCTGCTGGCTCTACTCGATGTTTCAGTTTTGCAAAAGGTACAAAGGGATGTAAAAGAAGCCCTAGATAAGTAGCACTGTTGATATGTTGCTATAAAGAAGCTGACCTATTGTGCAGAATAGGAACAATAACCTGGTTTGTTATTTCGAAAAGAAAATAGAGACTTGATATTTTATTATGGATAGGTTGTTACTGAGGATTGCTTTGGTTAGTGAAGAAATGCAAGATGAATCTGCAATAGCAATTGCATTGTAAGTACTAGCGTGAACTCCACAAGATAGATTTATGAAGCTGATAAGGATCTGTCACATTGTTTAATAAGGTAAGTTCTAGGAAATGAAGTTGAGACATAATTTTTACTGAGTTCTGTATTTGATTTACATTTTTAAATTGTTTCCATTTATAATCAGGTCCATCTCCATCTTTCCCTTATCCTTCATCTAGGCGCAAACCAATCTCCTCCCATGCTATCCCCATCCAACAGCTCTCAGGACTCACGCTATTAAGCCTCTGTCTGTTCCTTGGCCCTACCTAATCTATCCCAAGAGCTGTTCCTTGCCTGAAATCCCTTCCCTCCATCGTTCTGTTTCTCCTCCTTTGCACCAAAGAGACAAAATGAGTGAACGGCACAGGCACTTTCATTGGTTAAATCTGATTCTTAAGGAACTTCATTTCCAAGTTGCCAGGAGAGTATTCCCCCAAGAGTAAGGCTCCTGTGATGGCTGAAGAGGCCAAATCGAAACTCTGGAAAATGAGGAAACGGCACCATGGATTGTTCATGCCTTAGATGCCTCAGTTATCAGTGACAGCTATGTCGCGTATCGCTGACAAAGTCACTTAGGCAACGCAGGGGTCTCAGATGCCTGAAGGCATCTCAGCTAACGAAGCCGGCAGAAATGAATCCATGCGGGCAGATGAAGGTGCACTGTCTGGCTGAGAAGCTGGAGAAGGAGCTGTTTGCTCACAGATGTGGAGGCCTGTGCCTCTGATTTCCTAAAGAGGCCTGCAGGAAAAGGGTCCTATGCATGCTCAGCCGTTCCCAAGTTTCTGGATAGAAACAGCAGTCAAGGATGTCTCCTTTCTTGCTGGAGAGGATTTTCACCTTTTCCTACTGATGCACTGTAGAATTTTCTTGGGGATTTTGTTCAAAATTAGAGTGGTTTATGATGAAATATTGATCTGTTTTCTTATTATGAAAAATAAAAATGTTTTCTCTAAAGGACAGTAGCATTTCAGGGATTTTTGCATGAAACTAGATAGTTATTTTCAAAATAAAATAGAGAAAAATTTAAAATTTTATGGTTTTGACTTGGCATAATTATATTTTCACTAATTTTAGGCAAAATGCAGCATCAAATCTATGGCCATTTGAACAAATTTTCTGCTGTGATTTTTCCTTAGAAACAGAGAATACAATTGCACCATTGCAAGATAGAAAGGGTAAGCAGAGAAAGTCCATGTTACTCTTAGAGTTTATTGATGCATGTCACAGTGTCAAATGCTAAACTCTTTTACTAGAAGGCAAAATGTTGAATTGCATTTGGATTTGTGGAGGAATGCAAAGTGCTCTTCCTGCAAACGCTGACATGCAGGTACCAAGAGAATAAAGCTAGGAAGATTTGGCCCATTATGAGATGAAGCTCAGTACTGAGGCATGAAAATGCTCATCTCCCAAAAAAGCCTGATGATGTAATCTTGTAGCAGTGTGCAAGAACGCTTCAATCTGTAAGCTAGTATTGCCCTGGGACACCAGGACACCAGAAAGCCAAATATTCTAATGTATACTGCTGTAAATTTAACAGATGTATGCAAGTGACTAATGATTAATCCGAACTCAACAGCTGTTAAAGGGATTTTGTTGAAATGCACTATAAAGTAAGTATTAGTGCCTGGGATATCTAAATCATAACTCTGAGAGGGCTACCACAAGTTGGAACTTTTCTGTGGGAGACAGGTTCCTTGGTGGGAAGTGAGGGAAATGCTGTGATAAGGAAAAAAGGAGAAAGCAACAGCTGACGAAAAGATTTGTTGAAGAATCAGAGAAAATATTACAGTGGAAAGGAAGAAGGCAAGAACACTTATGGAAATAAATAAATAAATAAATCTCCCACCAAAGAGAAGTCCAAGCCCAAAACATCAGAAAGAGTAGAGAGAGAGAGGAATTTGAGGGAAAATGAGGCCAGCGTGCAGAAGGCTGTGTGAGATGATGGGAACAGAAGGGAAAAAGATCTGCAGACAGAAGGCAGAGCAGAAGGGAAAGGACTGAAGATACACACCATCAGTAACAGGAAGATCTGTGTGAGTGGGGACTCTTTGTGAAGATAAACTGACAAACCTGTCATCAGACCAGCCCCAGAAAATGGAGTGGTGTCCTGTCAGAGTCACAACCACAGCAGCTGGGGTTGAGATGATCTGGCAAGAGGGATCCATGTGAAGCACTTCCACATTATTGCTGGGATGAGTCCAGGAAAACATGGTAGAGTGGGAAAGGCAAAAGGCTTTTTCTTAAAAAAAACCCCTAAAAACCAAACCAAACCAAAAAAAACCCTATGTGATCCTTAGAACAGCTGCACTTTCTAGGTAAGATTTTACACGAGGAAGGATTGGTGCCATAAAGAAGATCTGTGGATGCTCAGTCACAAGGATTCACCGAAAACTTCTTGAAGGGTGACTATTCTGGAAAATTAGGTTCCTAAAATAAGACTGCTGATAGAAAAGCCATTGAATCATGACTTTGGATCTGCAGAAGTTGTTTGAGGTAGAAGATCATCAAATGACCAGGTTTAAGGTGAAAGAACATAATTCGAGCTTTGGAAATTTGTTTTTTCAAATGAGAGTGATAATTTGAAGCTTCTGCTTCTTCTACAGCATTCAAACAGCATAGGGTGGTGTCTCCAATAATGCGTGGTGAGTCCCTCAGCTGGGAAACCCTGGCTAAGGAAGGAAACACAGCAAGGAGCCTGACCATCACAGTGGGCTTGGTAGAGCCCTAGGGGCAATGGCATTGAAAACGTGTTCTCTCCACTCCTGAAGAATAAACTTCCCTCTCCCTGTGAGTTATAAGCCTGAAGTGCAGGTGCTACAATTCAGATGTGCCAGGTGCCCATTGTGAGATGCCCCATTTCTTTCTTAGAAAGTAGTTCCACTTAAACATGATGAAAATTATCATACTTTTTGAAACCAGAAACATTGGCAGCTACTCTGAGTCCAAATAGTTTAGAATGACATTTTCCTTCCTGGATAAAAGACGAAGGTGATGGAAGCTGAAAGATGCTGCATGCAGGAAATGCTAAGGCAAGAACACAAAACAAATTTTAAAGAAATTTTCAAGGGCATTTGCTGAATTTGAGTACAGAGTTATTTTTTCTGGAGCTCACATAAGTGGTGCTCTCTCCATGTGTGCTTTTGTCCAAATATCTCACAGCAGAAGGGCTGTTTTCAGCCAACATTTTCTGACTGTCTTGAAGAGCAACTACAGCATTCAGTATGTCATGTTCCCTATGGCTCAGAGGCTTCCTGGATGGTAAGTTTGGCTCACACAATGTTTGTCTGCTGGTCACTTAATTGAGCAACCATCCGAACCACTTTTGATGACTCCTGAATCACAGTCTGTACTCACTCTGTTTAAAAAACATGTGGGGTTTTTTCCCATCACTATTTTGTTTGTGTCAGGCTTGTTTTGACCTTAACCCAATCCATGCCAAGATGAGAAGCAGCAGCTTTGGACACCCCATGTGCAAACCTCCTGACAGACAACAGGTATGTATCAGGAACCACGGGAAGCATAAAATCTAATGGAGACAGCACTGATTGAATCTACATAGGTGTTTTGCTTCAGATCTCCTCTTGTTTCTTGTTTACAGAGAGGTATTGTTGTGCATAAACTAGAATCCTGTTTGAGGAAAACTAGACTAGGTCACTTCAATGCCATGTTGTTCTTATTTGAAGTTTTCAATACAAATTTCTCCTTGACCTTCAATAAATCTGCATCTGTGTACAGTGATGTATAAGGCTGTCCAGGATGAGGTGGGTTTATCCATCAAAGTCTCTAATGATCTTTTTATCCTGTCCCAGGACTGTTCCTGCTTCATAATCTACAGCAGTTGCCCTGGCTGTGGATGACCTGAATACTAAGCATGTAGAGGATCAGAACCAGCTGTTGTGGTGCACAATTGAGGGATTTGGTCCTCAGTCTGTCTCAGTTACATGTCCAAACCAGTAGGTTAATCTGACAAGGTTCCTTCTTCCTCTCATTTACCACAAATACAATCTTGAGCCTGAGCAGTGCTTCACTTTCCCATGCAAATTTAGAGTCTGACAGGCTCGTTATTTCCCAAGAAGCAGTTCCCACACAGATCTGTTCAGTGGGACTCAAATGCCGCTCACATCCCCAGTGTCTTCAGGGCTGAACTAAACTCTGCTAGAGCAGTATTTGCCAGCTATAGCATAGTATCTTTAACAAACACATTATACTCTTTATCCAGTGTTTTATGTGTTCTCCATGTGCTTATGTGGCTATTAAATGTACATTTGTAGCTCTGGTTTTTTACTTCCTGTTTAATACAATGTCAGCAGTACAGCCCTTCCCTGGATTTTGTGCTTGATTTCTTAATTAATTGAACAATAGAAATAAATATCTGTTTTTCTTGTTCTTGTCTTTTCCACATTATCCAAACCAGAACACTTCCAGCAGGTTTGCTGTGGGGTTTTTGGGTTGTCTTTGTTTTTTCTGGTTTTGTGTTGGGGTGTTTTTTTGGTTTGTTTGGTTTTATTTTGTTTTGCTTTGGGTTTTTTTTTTTGTGTGGTTTTTTTGTGTATTTTTTTCCCCCTGTAATCTGCCAAGAACAGGTATCTTTTGACCAATACACAGGACCATGATGAATTATTTCTGCTGAAAGAGAAACTGCTGATCTGAGTCAGGTAATTCTCTGCCACAATCTGTTACTGTTCAAAAGACTATGCATGGATTTCTGAATGCAAGGGAAGCTGTTTACTCTCTCACAGGCTGTCTTTCGTATGTTCTGCTCTGCTCCTTGCAGGGTTGCAGTTATCAGGCAGCTAAGCATTTTCCAGACTGCTGCAGTGGTGGTGCTCCCATCCTGTGATGCTGTAGTGATTGCCCTGTTCCCATATTCCCCGCACGGCTGCATGTACCCTTGCCTCCTCAGGGGCAGCCTCTGACCGTTCTTTCACTTTCAACTGCTTTTTTTTCTGCCAAGAACAGCAGCACACAACGATAACCAAGGACCACTTCATCCCAGTGTTGGTGTCAACAAGTCAGGGTTGTTGGTATCAGATCAATGGACCGTTGGATCCCTTGATCCAGAGAGGAGGAACAGCTCAGGAACTGGAGCCCATCTTTCACATTGGCAGTACGAAATTACTAAAACATAATTCCAGCTCATTTCGGTTAGCATGCCTTAGACTTGGAATGTGCTGACTTGAGAGAAGAGACTTCCCACTGCCTTTACTTATTGTTGTATCAAGAATATCAAGGGATTGTACATAGGCACCTATTAAGCTGAAGAAAACCTGTGCTATCCAAGATCAATGATTCACTTGCAGATAGTCATTGAACCCTTTCAGAAAAATTCCTCCAGCTCAATTTTGTGCATCACCTAGATGGAATTTTAAATTGTAGAGAGCCTATACCATCCATCTGTACACCGAAGTGTTGTAATCGTAATAATATTACTTATAAAAAAGTGCCTAAAATTGGTATAAAAATCTATCTACTGACAAGAAATCAATTTAAAAGGCTAGACAGTACTGATGGAATCAAGGAATACCCTTATAATGTTTGGCTGCACCCAGCTTAAGATTACCTGCATCTCAGCTGAGTTGAACGTTACTTATTTCACTCAAAGTATTCCCTGTGAAAGTTTCTCTTGTGCTGTATTCCTCAGTTATAACTTTTTTTTTGGACACAATTCTGCTCTCTGGCATTTTTTAGATACTGTATGTGCTGGTTTAACACCAGATGGGAATTAAACCGCAAATAAGCCTCTCCCCTTCATCCACCCCTCTCCAGTGAGAAAAGGACAGAGACAATGGGTGGAGATAACAATTCACTGCAAGCAAACAGCAATGGAATAAGAAATGCACAGTAAAACCAACAATATTAACAACAGAAATATACGTAAGAGAAGGTGATTTACACACAAAAGGTGTTCACCCCTTGACTCAGTCCTGCAGGACCGCCGGGGCAAGGACAAGATGGTGGATGCTCTCTGTGGCTGACTCTCTCCGTCTCTGAGCCCAAGACAACAGAAAAAAATGAGTGACAAACCCCCACAATCCAGATTGTCCACATTGTGTTGCCCGCTCCCAGACGGCTCAGCTCGGCCGTGGTTGGCAGTATTTGGCTCGACTCGGCCCTGCCTCCTGGCTCAGGCTCAGCTCTTCTCCTCTCGAGTTGGGTTTGGCTCCTTTCAGCTTGATCTGCTGCTTCTGAGCAGCATCTGCGACACAGCTGTACTCTCCCAAAGGACTTAAAGGGACAGGAAGGGATGGGCAGTGGTGGGAGAACAAAGTCGACAGAGCTGGCCCCAGCAACTTCCCTGACAAAGAAAGAGCACAAAATGGCGCCACTCTCAGAATGCATCACTGCCCCTGAAGCCACGCCCCCATGATGACATAACGGTATAGAACAGTGACTGGCCACGCCCACACAGCTGTGGCCACGCCCACAGAGCCCTAGGCCCCGCCTCATGGGCGCCGAGGGGAGGCCATGTTTGTTGCCGTGGCCTGAGGGGCGCTGCTCGGCGTGCCCGCTCTGCTGTGGCCGTCTGCGCTGGACGTGCCTGGGGTTCCTGCCATCCCGCTGCCCTGTGCATCTGCTACAGCAGGGCTGCAGGCACAGTCAGAGTCCCCGGATTTTTCCAGAAAGATTTCTGGATGGAAAAAGACGACATGTCCTGGGACACACAAACTCATGAGTCCTATACTCTGTGTTGCATTTCCTCCTAATCCACGAGGTATGAATCTTCTGTTTGGAAAGATGCTGTCTGATATGGGAATTATGACTGTTCCTGGGTTTGAAATGATGTCCCATGAAGACTTCTGCATGTAATTTCAAACACGTCACACTAACTTAAAACTTGGTCTCCTGGAACCAAAGACGTGTTTCTTTCGTGATCTGTCTATGTCTGTACTCTGCTCAAAGTAGGCAAAGAACTGACTGAAAAACAATCTGCAGAACTGGGCAGATCAGAAATTTTCATGATGCATTTTGCATTTTGGTGTGGCACTTTGGCTGCTTGCATTTGCTTTTGGGGATTGTCATCTCTGGTGGCCAGCTTATTCCATAACAGGGCCAAAAAAGCATGTGTTAATCAGAAAGGTGAAAAGGGCTCATACAGGTACGAGCTAAACTTATTTTTAACAGGATTCTGAATTCAAACGAAGTGCAATGCAATATCTTGAGCATTGAATAGATTCCAGTTATAGTGAAATGAACTTGAAGAGCTACACTCATACTATAATTTGTACTTACTATGTAAAATTTGTCCATAATTTGGTGCTGAAAAGACCGTCCAGAGCTAAGTAGTGTTGTCTCAGGAGAACAGTGAAAGATGCATCCTTTTGATGAGGCAGTTTCTTATCTGTTAGTGCCTCTCATCATACTGTTTACACATACCAAGTTACAGAAATCTGAGCCTGCTTTTATAATAGTTTAGAGGTATTCAGTTCCAACTAAAGGCAAGAGAGATGCAACCATTTTGTGTGTGTATGACATTAGAAGTAAGATTTTTGGTGCATAAGCCTGCAGGTTTCTGCAGGAGCTGTGTGAATGCAACAGCAGGTTCTGATCCCTTAAACTTTTTCTGAGACCCATGTCAGCCTGTAAAATATAGGGTAAAGTTGACAATAAAGTTTTAACTAATAGCTATCATTTCTGAGACTGCTGCTGACAACTCTTGACTTGTTAAAATGGCTCATTGTTTGTGAAACTGTAATTAAAGTAATTCTGTGTCAGGAAGATTGGATGTGGTCCTTCTTGCCCATTTCTCAGTGCAGTCCTCTGCTGTCTTCTCAGTCCATGCTGTTTCCTCTTTGCACGCCCACATATGGTGATCACTGCTTTTTGTTGTATTCTACATGACAGCTACATGCTCATGCCACCTCATTCCCAGCCTTTTCAGTAGAATAAGTCTGGTTGTTTGTGTTTTTATTTTTTTTTTAAGGAATGGTGAGGGATAGGCAGATGTTTCTCACTTTACACACTCTCACAGGCAGGAGAGTGTGTTGACCAGATATTAAATAGGTTGCACAAGCTGAGTACAGGAAGCTACTGTGCCTCTGCTGTAGAATCAGAGGACTTGGGAGTGGAGTCACTGTGCATGGGTTCCACTAATCTCCAATCTCAGATGTCATGCTAAAGACTGGCTTGTGCTCTGCTACACTGCTACAGACCTGCACAGTCCACAAACGAATACAGAAGGCATTTATCTCAGCAGGACAAAGGGTTTGGTCAGTTTAAATAGTTACCCAGCTAAACTAATTTTGAGCACCCTTAGGCAACCGATCAAGAATGTTCTGCTGAACATTTTGGTGTCAGGAGGCTGGCTACTGTGAGCGGTGTCTCTTTTGGTCCATTAGTCTATAGCACCTTAGCAAACAGCAGTTGGACTGATGCTGAATGGCATCACGCAGATGAGCTGGGCTGGGAGAAAAGCACCAGTACCTTCTAAAATTGAACAGTCTGGCTCATGTTACATATTGCAGGTTCCTTGCTGGTCGTTTCTGTGTCTTACCAAAAGGTCATCCTTGAAAAAGGCCTTTCTTCAGCAGTTGATAACACTTCAGTATCTTGCATTATTTGTGAGTGTCTCTAAGCTGGACACAGCTAACCTGTCTTCCTTTCATTTTCTTAATGTAAACTACCTTATACATGAAAAATTACTTGGCCCCAATTATAAAACTGCATAGAGCCAATGCCCCATGAAATGAATAGAGGTACTCTGGCCTCAAGGGGTCTTTAATCAGTCTCATCTGGCAGACAGCCAAGTAGTAAAAATAGTTTGGTGATTCCTCATGATTTACTGTTCTGTAATCAATGAATATTACTTTATTTTGGGGAAGATAGAAAGCAAGAAAGGGAGGAAGGAAAATATAATTTGCTTTTACTGCAGGAGAAAGAAAAGTGAGGAAGAAGATTGTAAAGAAATGTGCTGGCAAAAATAGTTTCTCCTTATACAAATCACACTGTTTGAACAGCTACCATACATTTCAGAGAATGAAGCTACTTTAATTAATTACAGAATTCTTACACAGTGTTTTGCTGATCAGTAATGAAGATTGTTAAAAAAAAATTTGCTAAGTTGTTATATTATATCCTGACACTTGTGTGCTGTTTTAAAAAATCATCCTGTCACAGAAGGATGCTAATGACTTAACAACCTAAAGCTTGCCAGCTCCTGAAACCTTGATGTTTAATCTAGATAAATGTGCTTGTTTATGTAGCTGTGTAATCAATGTGTGTAGTAGAATTATGGTGCTATGCAACCATTGGCTCTATTTACATAAATATTATGTTTTATCAATGGACAAATGCATCACTTTATGCTAGAATGTATCACAGAAAGAAATTCAGAATTTTAATGAGAACTTTTTATGGCATATTGGATGTCTATAACATGTAGTGTAATTTTTCGTAAAGCTTCAGGAGTCATTGTAGCAAATCGTTGATTTCATACAATTCAAAAATTACCTGGCTTGGGAAATTTGAACTTTCTCAGTTATTTCTAGTTTGTATACTTTGAGGAAAACTGTTTCTGGCTGGATATTTTTCAGAATAGTAGAACTTCTGTTCTGTATTTGTCACTTGTTACCATATGCAATGAGCATGTTTTTAGAAGAGCTGTTGGTATGGGAGTTGGAATTATATGTTTCTATGAACTCGATCACAGGAATAGGAAATCATAATCGAGAACTGAGGTGAAAGCTATGACAGGGGAGGGATTGTTACTTAAAGCATGAAATCTTAGTTGCCACTGAGATCTGCACCAGTTTTAATTTAGAATATACAAAAATAGATCAACTACTGCATAATGTACCTAGACATATTTATACAGTTTGAAGATATTGAAGACAATATTTTTCTTTGTGAGGCAATAGCCTGAGAAAAGAGAAAAAGTGATAGGAGTGGATGAATTGCAGATAGTAAATTTATTAGTAATGAAGCTCAGTGAAGGAACATACTTACTTATGCATTAGAGCAAAGTTGATAAATAGATAAAATGAGTGAAGTAGATAAGATTTAAAAAAAAGTGGAAAATGTTTTCCTTGTGTGTTTTTTAAATTAAAAAGATTAAGTTTTCATGTTGAAACAGTTTCAAATTGAAAATGCCTTTATCTTCTATGAAATTGGGATTTTTTTCTATGAAATGAAACAAAACTATAAAACATAAATTCTTTGAGGATTATGCAAAGTAGAAACTGTTTTTATTTGTGAAGGAGAAGAGATTGGGAGGATTGATAGCGTGCAGATAGGGCAAATTCATGATTCTCACAACTTTACTTATTTGATGTTCTATGTTATGTATGCAGCCTTAGTAAAACACCCTGTTGCTGTGCTATAACTGTGGGAGTTCTGTTGTGAATTTGAAAGGATCCACGATTTCACTTTCAATCTTTACGTCTCTGAGAGGGATTTGTGCACTTACTTAATACAGAGAGAAGAACACAGTTACGAAGGCAGAGATGTTAGAGACTTTTTGAGATGGGTGGATTAGGAGAAGATTGGGTGGATTAGGAGGATGTTCTTCCAAAACATTTAGACCTGGATATAAACCCTTTCCATTTCTCTTGTGTCCCTCCCGAGTACTCTTCCATCTTGACTCATTCCTTAGTATTTCCCTGGAAGTGAGAACATTCAGTAAGTGCTGTAGTCAAAAGTGCCAGAATTACTCACAAAGTCCTGTATTTTTTCTGCTGCACCAATCAATATATAACGAAGTGGCCCGCAAAGTGTTCCCTCATTTTAATTACTCCATGCACTCCAGTGTCAAACAGGTATTGAAAAGTAGTAACGTCCAATGGACTAGGCAAACTTTTTAAATGGATTTTAGAAATAGGATGTTACTTGAACAACATAAATTAAACTGTAGTCTTACGAATGTCTTCAAATCTCTACTTGAGATTCATTTATTATTTTGTTCTCAGAGAAATGCAGGTATTGAGTGGTATTGAAGTAAACATTCACTGATGAAGCTGGCAAAACATCTGCAAACTTTTGTACTTGGTAGTTATTATTACAAATGCTGTAAAAGTTAAGCTTTAAGTGTTCACTAACTTTGTGCCATTCAGTTTATACTTCTTCATGGGAGGATATTTGCACGCTTATGACTTGGCCCTGTGTGTGCAAATGGGACACCTAGGCCATCTGCACAGATTTCACACAGAAATCTATGTTTGTTCATGTACAAGTGATTAGCCAAAAATTCAACAAGAGATCTGAAATCCTCTAAAAAGGCCATGCATTTAGTATCAAATTTACGTCATGTCTTCATTTCTATAAACTTTTTTTTTGCAGCTTTCTCCACTGTGAGTAGAATGCAGATTCAACACTGATGGTTTCTAAATGGTTTAAAGTATTTTAACATAAATTATTTGCATTCAGAACCTTGAGCTTTGTTCTCAAGACCTTAAAATTGTCAGGAAAATCAGAACTTCGTGTCATTTGTTTTCACCCATATGCATTAGTAAAATTCTATCTCCAGACTGTAATTCTGATTCAATGTCTTTTAATTGAAGATAGAGGCAGTTTCTTCTGTAATTTTCATCACTTGCTGTTTATGAATTAAGAGACCTGACAACCCATTATAATGGTTGGACAATTCTTGGCATTTTTAAGAATGACCTGTCCTTGCCTTTTTATAGTTTCAAGGGTGATGATAAGGGTGGTAGGAAGGGCGTTAATAATATGCTATACATACTATGCAGCTTTAAAGTGAAACATGGCATGACTTACTCCGTGAAACCTAGGTAGGCTGAGACTTTTCAGTTCTTAAAGAAAAACCTGTGTCAGAAAGGAACATCTGTCCAAAACAAACTAACAAACAAAACTTTCCCCAAAATCCCACCCCCGCATCAAAAAACCCCCAAAGCTACCAAACTCTTTCCTCCCCTGCAAAGAAAAAAAAATCCACAAAAAACCAACTTTGGGAAAATATCTGTTTGCTCATGTGGTCCACTGAGATACAACCAGCTTCCTCTGGATGCTGTTGAAGGCACTGTAGCCCACGGAGGAGCAGCAATGGAGATAAACTGCTATAGCCTGGCCACAGCCCAGAGCACCCCTTGCTGCTTTACTGAGGTGACTGAGTATTAACTGCAACAATAATGAGTGGAAGGAGAGGAGCCAAGTTGAACCTGGCAAAGGAGGAGGGGTGTATTTTCCTTAAGTGTTTTAATGTTTTTAAAATTTTTTTATGCTCCCCCCTCCCCCCGATATCTGAATAAATACTTTAATATTTACATAACTCAGCAATAAACTAAGCTAAATTGCCAAGCTGAATAGGTTTTGCCCATGACAGTAATTGGGAAGTGATCTCCTTGTTTTTATTTCATGCCATGCATGATCATGGCCACTTGTTTATGAATCATTAAGGGGTCTCTCATACCGTCATATCAACATCCCTGGGACAAGCTGAACTGTAGATCTTTCAATGGTCAAGCTTCTGCAGAGGCTGCTTGCTTATCTTATTGCACCTGCTAACGCCGTCTGAAAATTGGCCTAAAGCAAATCGACCTGTCCGTCTCCTGGCCCTCTTGTTCTTGGCGCATACTCTCTGCTTCTCAGAATGTCTAATTTAGTTTCTCTTGTAGTCATGATCAATGGCTGTCAGCTGTTTTTCTTTTCTCTTGAAACTGTTTCTAAATTAGCCTGTCATGTCTTCCTTGAAGGGCACATGTAACAATTGTCCTTTTTTCTTCCACCATCAATGAGAAGTCACGACTGCTGCAAAAACTCTTATCAGAGCTGACCCCAGCAAAACCATTCTGGTTAAGATTTCTCCTTGTTTTAGCCTCTTAGACAGGAAAACCTGACTCTTATTTTCAGGTAATCTCATTTATTTGAGATTTGTATTGTATTTACGGTCACATTTAGGATTCTTTCAAGAGATAAAGCAGTCAAAGAAGAATTACACTGTGTTCAGGTTTTTTCTGCAAATAATGGTATGTCAATTATTGCACTATGTGCCTTTGTTTTCATGTCTATTTGATGTCCTACAGAATGTGTTTTATGATTTCCAGTGTCTCCTACAGGAGGGTGTTCACTCTTTAATATTTTTTCAAAAGCCTGTCATTAAAAATCATTAATTGCTAGCAAAATAATGTCAAAACAGAAGTGTAATCATTCAGCCAAGGAAGGGCTAATTTCTCATTCTCTCATCTCTTACAATCTCATTTTCCCAGTTCTCGAGCCTTTAAAATTCCTGATTTTAATTTCTAAAGTTAAACAAGGACAAATTACTTCAGAATTTCATACTAACTTTATAAATAAGTTAAAAAAAGTAAAGGCTGAATAAAGATGAATAAAGCTCATTTATTTTTCTTTAGCCATTCATCCTTTACATCTGCTTTTGTGATTGACACTTGCAAGTGTGCGGAAGGAATGAGAAGGAAATCAAATTATTTCCATTCCCTCACACGCTTTCAGGACAACCTTTATTCCAGCATAGCACTGCAACAAACCAGGGTTCTGGTTAGATCTGGTTTAGGTGATAAACCAGTGTACACCTTTTCCAGTTTACTTTTGGCTGTCATGGGAGAACATTATCTTAAAAGTGTAAAACAAGATCTAATTGGAGTTATGCACAGGTCTCTATCGAGTAACAGAGAAAAACAAAAAGGGAGTGATGTCTGATTTTGTGCAATGCAAAGGAATCAGGTATTTTGCAATGATCATTCAATGACCATCACAGTCTTTCTTCGCTGTTATGATGGATAGCCTTTCTCTGCTTCCCTGTATAGTGTTCACAGTGACACTGCAGTTCCAACTAATAAGGAACCATGCTGGGATGGGATGATCTAATTTGCTATTTTCATTGAATCACATTCTGAAAATTGAACAAAATTATTTTTCATCACTTCACCCACAGTCTTTTCTTACTCCTTTTCCTTTTCCTCTTGCTTTTTTTTTTTTTTTTTGAAAATGAGTAGCATCACACCAAATAGAACATGGTTTTGAGAAGATTATACAAGGAGTACTGAAATTGCTCTATCTTGCCATTTTTATTCAATTTCAAACTTTGGGTTAAAAAGTCTTCATAGTACAAGATCAAATTATGTCTAAAGATGCTTTCTCTCCTAAAGAACATCCAATTGCTGAACAGCACATGCTATTCCCAACTGATCTCTTGCAATTGCCATGAAAAGCTCTCGTGTTCTGTCCATCCATTATCACGCAATATTGAATTAATAAAGTTTGAAACTTTTAAGGAATTATATTTGAATATTTTCCTGAAATGACAGATGCATATATCTTAGATAATCTGGAGTTTCATTATGCATCCTTGAAGGAGAATCTGTAACTGGAAAGTTTCTTCTCTGTTTCTCATCTTTCACAGTAGCTGAAATACCTAAGACATTTAATTATTTTAAATATGGTGAGAACAGATAACGGAGACAGATCTTGTGAATTTCACATGTATTGCCAGTACTTTCCATTGTCTGATGCCCAGGAATATCCGTGTGAATGGAGATGTCATTTTACATATCCTAAAATAACTGTATTTTTTTTTGCCAGTGGAGTTACCTGTAAGACCTTATGATACTTCTAAATCTTGATAATGATGACTTGAGAACATTAGTACATCCCAGATCATGAATTTTACAATGCTGCCCATCAAGTAGCTGCTTTGCTGTATAGCTTCAGGATTTGAGAAAGGAGGAATGAACTGCATGATATGGCTAAAGACAGCTAATTAAAAGACTAAAACATGTAAAAAAAAATCATTAAAAGAAATGAGGTTGAAGGAAGTTTTAATTTCTCATAAATTTTCTTTAAATAATATAGGACTGTTAAACAGTCATGTGGTCTGGGGGAAAAATAAACTTTTAAAAAAAATTAGATTGTAATGTTATTTTAAGGTTATGATGAATTTAAATCTGGGAATAAACTTTACTGGATTTGTAGATTCCTACATCTAGCTTATCTTGTGATTGATAGTCATATTGTTAAAAAGATTTCATGACTCGTATGATTCATAGCTGTCAGGAGAAAATAAAACATAACTTTTTTTTTTTTGAATCACACAACAAAGAAAATAATGGTATTATCTTCTTGTCATTAATTTCAGTCAGTGATATTGTTTATTTCCCATTTAAAAAGACGGAAAAATTTGAAAGTGCAGCCTAAATAACATCCAAGCAAAGCCCCTAATTTCCTGCATGGACTTTATTACGAGATTTATAATTCATAGCAAACTAGAACGAAAATTAGAGGAATAAGCAAGCAAGAAAAAAATTCAAGCTCCTAAGCAGCAAAATTGTGTGGGTAACAGAGTCCAGTGTTTGCCCTTGATAGGGTGTGGATGTGTACATCAGCCTGAATCCACAGCGACTGAAACTGATACCATCTTGGCTCTAATGTCCGGTCTCAGCTATTCTTGAGACAGGGAAAAGAAAAGGCAAGGAATCAGCTTCACTGGCTGTCAGGACTGGGGTGCCTTTGGATGTGTGTTCGATGCAGAGCCCATCAAAGAGTGCCCAGTGACTCTTCAGTTAAAAATGTTCTTAGACTTTGCTCTTCTCTTTTTCAACTCTATCAGCTCCATGGGTAGAGGACTGTCAGTACATTATTCAGACTTCATGATCAGTAAAGGTAAAAAAGACTGGGAGCGGCGGTTTGGGAGGGAAAGAACTCAAATCCTTGAAGTTTGCCATATTTCTTATTTTACTTGATTAATTTTGTGCCAATGTGAATCAGATTTTTAATGAGAATTAGCAGGATGTTTTTAACTTAGCTGTGCTTATTTTCCATTGCTGGATAATTTGGAATGCCTGTTTTGAATTTCATGTGGAAGTCACAGAACTGCACATTAATCAGGCATCTAGATTAAATCGGGCTCGAGTACATTAATCTGTTCTGGATAGATCTTGAATGGTGTGATTGAGAAATTCAATTAAAAACAAGATTTATCCAGTTTGGGTAATACATCCTGATGATTGTGAGCCCAGATTAGTCAAGAAAGTTGAAGGAATCCGTACCAGGAATCTGCTCTGTAAAACAGGTACATATGGGTGGTTAAATGGGCACTTGCTCTTCTGCATTAGTGGAGTGTCACAGGATTTAGGTCCCTCGCTATGACTTGAAAATAAGGGTAGATATTGACATGCATTTTTGGATTACACCTGAGACATTAATTTCAGACATTAGCTATAATCCTTATGTCCCAGTGTTGCAGTTTTAAGCAGTATCTTATATATAAGCACAGTAAGTAGTTAACCCCCCCTTGTATTTGTATGTATGAACTCACAAATGTACTGAAAAACTCTGGTTCGTGTTTGCCCTCCTCTCTGCATGCTTATTTATCTCAGTGCAAAAGTTTATCCAGTACATGGATGCAAAGCAGGATAGATGTTTGCACCAAGGTGATGAAAACAAAGGCATGTATGAACGTAATGGTCCTTAACTTTAATCTTCTTTTTTCAAGGTGCGGGTTTGTTGTTTTAATTCTTGAGAGGGATAGTATAGGATGCAATTAGAGTCACAGTCACATTTTCTGTGTGGCACTTAGTTTATTCACTTTCAGAGTCACTGTCTGGTTTCCTCCTTTCAGCTGGGATCAGCCAACTTGTATTTCAAATAAATCTTTCATCTTTTTTACTCCAGTCCATTCTATCTGGATAATCTTACATCCTTTATTTATAGGTATAGCGAGCAGTAAATATAGACAACATACTGTGATTTTTTACTATAAACAAGAAACAAAAAATGAAGGAGAAAACCACAGGGTGGATAGGTCCATGCTTTTTTAAAAAAACTTATTTTAGATTTCATTTGTAAGGGGAAAAATATCCAGACAAAAACAAATTTTATGGAAGCAGTGTGTTCACAGATAGCAGAATTTATGCAATGGAAGTTCAGAAATGTATAATAAATAGTTTGTTCTGAGTTTTCAGCCCTCTTCCTTCCCATGGAAAAGACCTGGATACTTCTTATTTATAGACTTTAAAAAAGAATATAAATCTCTGAAAAATGGAATTGTGAAAGAAGGGGGTGGAAAACCAGTCCCAAAAATGTATTCATGAACACAAAAAAAGTTAAAAATGAGTTTGTAATTTACTGCAGCTCAGAGGCAGCAATAACTGATACACTGGAAATTTAGCCATTTTATGCATCTATTTTGCCTGCTTTACTGCTCTGCTGTTCATAAAAAGAGCATTTATTTCAGCAACTGTCATGTCACTTGGCATTTATGTGATCTCTGAGCTATGTGTGAAAATGCACTTTTTTCCCAGTTTCAATTTTTATTGAAAAAGTTATTTATTTTACAAATTGGTATCAAGGTGATTTGTTCTCCTGTCTAACTAGTTTTACTATTCTCCTTTTATTATGTTCATTCTTATCACTTGGGAATCAGAACCATAAATCTTTTGGTTTTGTTTTTCGTGTCCTGGGTCCTACTATTGGAATTGCGTTCCATCCTCTGCGTGTTGCTGTCTTCATTCCACCTGCTTCTCTCCCACTACAAACTGGGAGATTAGAAGCTGTATTTTTTAATTCTTATACATTTCCTTACTCTTACCCTGCACTTAGGAGGTGCTTTGGGTTGTCCACTGTGTTTTGCTCTCACCTCTGTCTTTTGACAATTTACTCCAATGTTTGTCTTTGCCATTGTTATGATCTCCCTGCCCTGCATGCTGTAGAGCTCCGCTCCAGTGTCGGAGCTGCTCCGTGGCTGG
Organism: Mohoua ochrocephala; assembly: GCA_013398855.1. NCBI lineage: Eukaryota > Metazoa > Chordata > Aves > Passeriformes > Acanthizidae > Mohoua > Mohoua ochrocephala. The sequence goes on from VZTA01008045.1 coordinate 273,337, forward strand.
CGCTGCTCACGTCTGCCTTGGGAACCTCACCTGTCCTGTACGACTTCCAGCATCAACTGTGCTATGAGAGGCATCAGATGAGCCTCTCTAAAAAGAGCTAGACGGGGGAAATGCAAGGTAATCATGTTCCTGATGAAGCACTCCCTGAGCTCAGGTTCCTGATGGCTGTTGTGGCTGTTGCAGAGATGTGCTGTGGTGCCATATCTCTCCTTTGAAACTGCAGTTTCAGAGGTTCCCCAGTAATCACCTAGGGGGAGTGAAGATTATTAGATAATCTTCTGAGGGGCTCACTGTAGTTTCCAGGAGATTTTTTTGTTCCTAGTTCCGTTTCCAAAGATGCCAACTGAAAGGGAACTAGAAGATTAATTAACTACACCAAACATTTAGAATTTAAAAGGAGAATCGGCTAAAAAGCAGCTGAAGAGATAGTTTCAACATGCTCAGTTGCACTTTTCTTTTAGCAAACCTGGCTTTCTACCAAAAAGCCACCCCTCTATTTACTCAACTATTAAATGAACCTGCAGGTCAACTCATTTCTCTGCTCTTTTGTTATTGCTGTCATCTTAAGTGGCCATGCTTCTTTAAGAAGATTGGCATAAAATGGAGGCTGTTTATTTCTAATCGCAAGTCTTCCATGTGACAAGGCCATGTTACTTCTTGGTCTAAAACTGATCGCAGAGTAAGTGTCTGCTCAATGGCTATTGATGGGAAAATCTCATCTGTTGCCTTGGCAGTTTCAGTATATTTAGAAGCTGAGAACCCAGATGTGAGTTCTCATTGTGATTGTTTATGACTAACACAATCTGCAGGGCCACTCAGTCCTGTAAAATATTCAAGGCTTTTCCCTTGCTTGAGATAATTTAGCTTCAGTGTCTTTTCTGGGCTTCACATTTTGTCCTGACACTGTGTAGAATTTATAGGGAAGGGGTAAAGGTGGAATGAAACCTAATTTTGTGGAAATGAGTCAGAATTGCTATCTTCTGAGCATCAGTTGTGAGACAAAGAGGGCAGGCTGCCTCACTCAGGAGAGCCCACCTGTGCAGCAGGTATTTCTACAACTGCATTTCTATTCCCACGGAAAAGCCTTTTGCATTCACTTGTACCGTGTCTGATGTCTGCAAGCCAAACAGCAACTGCATTACTTCTGTGCTGTAAGGACAATCTGGTTGCTGGCCCATAAAATAGTAATGGGAGAGCTATAAAATGCTCTGAGAGATTTGCTCATTTGAGATCTGCTCATTTCATGGAAGCTGTGCTTCTGTTTACATGCAGCACACCCTCTGATCCTGAAGGAGATCCCAAGCATAGGTATGATCCACAGATAATCAGTCACGTTTGCTTTACGGGGAATGTCATTTTCAGTGCATCTGCTCTCAGACATACCACTGCAAACAGTGCTGCCAATTATTAGTTCTCCCTTGCCTCAAAATTCCGAGGAAAAAACCAGAGTGCTGCTGACAAAAACATAAAAGCACAGACTCTGCTAGCTAGCTCTGAACATTGCTTTATTAAGCCTGGTATTCTGCATCCAGCAGTAGCTAATGCGTCATGCTTCAGAGGAAAGGCAAACCCCACAATTTGTGCAAAGCCATAAAATAGAAGTATTCCTTGCCGAGCCTGCAGCCATCAGCTTATTCCCTGAAGCATAAGATTTGATTATATGTTTGTTTCTTGGGGAGAAGAGCTGTGAGTATTTAAGCTTTTCAGGCTGGAGATCATGCATTAGATTAACCTGGAGGACTCTGAGGCCCATGTAGAACAGATTGTGGAATTCCCTTGGCAGAAATGAGCAAAGCAGCCATTACTAACATGCTGTCATACTGTTAACTGGAGCCGAATGACAAATCCATAGGAAATTTTGCTTCTATTTTTGCTCTTGAGCTATCAGTGAGAAGCTTGTGATTTCTTCTGGGTGTAAGTACCAACCTTATTTCCCACATAGTTTCTAAGTTTGTGTTGTGTTTGCAAACATTATAATCTTATATGAGTAGTAGCTGGGACTGAAGAGCTGGATCATAGCTCTTGTTTGCATCTCTAACTGTGGACTGCCTGCAAGGCCTGGGAAGCAACAGTTTTGGCTCTGTTCACTCTTTTCTACCTATCTCCAAATCATCTTGCTTTTTTCCATTCTAGGAAGAACAAAGTACTTTCATTTTTGATTAGGCTTTTTTTTTTTTTTCAGTTTTATTTTTTAATTGATTTTGTCTGTTTGTTTGCTCTGGAACTATTTAATATTTGCCAAGGAAACCGATGCAGACAGTACCTATGGCTCCAGTCACACGCAGTTTGGGGCTAGCCTCAGTTTTGTGAGGAGGATTCATCTAGAGAAGGCAGATGGAAAAAAGTAGAGAAAAAGTTTTAATTTGAACTCTCATCCTGTGGCTTGTGAGCTGCCTCAAAAAGGTCAAAGAAACTGCAAGGAGATTTGAGATCACGCCAAAGATGAATTCATCCTGAAAAACACAGAGGCCTCTTAAAATTCTTCCTCCACTACCCTTCCCTCATGGCCTGCAGTACTAATAGGCTACTACATGGTGCATGTTCTTCAGTCATCCTGCAGTATCCAACTGGATTTGCTGATGGTCTGTGGGTAACCAGTTACGCTTATATTCAGCCCAGACTCACAACGTGCTACTCTGTTGCCTATGAAACCCCTGGCAGTGCAGCAGAGAACAAAAAGCGGCATTAACCTGGTTAACTAAAGCAAAAGCTTCTTTCCTACCTGCTCCAGTTTTGGACAGAAAATGCCTTTTTATCTTCATATAGTTCTTTGTCTTGTGAAAGGTAGGAAGTCGTGCAGTATTTTCTTCAAAAGAAGTTCTTTTAGCTTCCAGTGGGCGCTAAGGGCAGTGAAGGGTTCCAGACACCTCCCAGCACAAGATTTCATAACAACTCTTATACTGCTCCCCCTGTTTTGGCAGTAGCAGCTTTGTGATCGAAGACTAAAGAACTGGCAGCACCAGTGGACACTTGCATGCGAGTTAAGTCTCAGCTCTGCCAATAGAGAGTAGCTGTGTTGTCTCGTGGGTGTAGTGTAGGTTTCATTTTGTCCTACATCAAGAACCTTGAGACTGTGAGTACCATCCATTCTTCAGCTTGCAAGCAGATCCAGCACTGTCCCCAAACCACCTGGACCCTGTGGTTTTCTCCTAGCTGCACAGGATGGGTTGCTGGCTGCATGGGGCTGAGGTGGTGGGGTAGGATTGAGGAACACCTAGTTCTAGGTGTGGTCTCAGGGCCCTGCTTACAAGCAGTAGGAGGTGGATCTGGCTTGTTGCCTGAGACTGATGGTCCTGCCATCTCACATTTCTCTGATGGTTACTGGATTGTTGGTGGAGTCTGTCACAATCACCTGACCCACTCTGCTCACCTCACTCAGGTACACTGCTCTGATCAGAGAACTCATATCCCTGGGTTGTCCATTATGGATAACTCCCCTAGTCTGCACCCGTAATAGCCCTGAAAAACTTAGAAAGAAACCAATTTTTCAGACTCACTTGCAAAATGCAATCAATATTTCTGATTGCAAGGGTATTGCACACGGAGAGAAAATAGTAAGTGAAAAGTATTATTTCCAAGTTATAAATCATGATATTTCCTATCTTCCATTTACTTCAGTTTTGTAGCATCACATGACTGGCTTGTTCATCAATCAGTTGTTTATATTCTTGCAAACACTAAAAGACCTTATGAATGCATTGATTTGGATCAGAGATCACATACAAAAATTTAGCTAATAAAAAAACTATTCTGCAAAAAGTAATTTTTTGCTCATTGGAGCATGAAAATTTAGTATCAGAAATATTCATGAAAAGTCAAATCGTGGCAAAAAGCTGAATTGTTTACAGGTGATTCCTGCTATGCAGAAGCATGTCATTTTCCATGTCATATGAGCTAAACCCTATGTTCTATTGCTAAGTGTGAACTTAAATTATAAAATGCAGAATAATTCCTTCATGTCTGTTTTCAGGCATCTGTATTTAGTTTCTTAGTTTTAGATATCTTGCTCTACAAATTTATGTTCTTGCAGGAGTAAAGATTAAAATTGATTTATGTAGAAACATTTTGATGTTAATATAAAACATGATTAAAACCAAAAAAAGCCTGCCATTGCATGGCAGCACTAGCAGCCCAAATACCTTAGAAGACAGAATGAAAAGGGCTGAGTAACCTTACTAAGAGGTTGTGCTATTCTTGCTACTATTCTGAAGTTAGTAAAAATTGCTTGATTTTTAAGATTTTAGGGGGGTTTTAGCAATAATATTAACAGCACTGTTACAAAACATTTTCAGGCCACCAGCACAGTTGAATTCAGTTTCTGAATGGGGAAGATTTTAATTTCCTTGGACCCAGGATGGGAGCCAGGTGGTGGTCTCCTCCTGGCTGACATTTTCCTACCACTGTTCTGCAATAAGATTGCTTACCATCTTGCAATATAAAAAAAGGAAAAACTGGTTAATATTTCCCAGTGCAGCTGGACGTCCTAAACTTTATTTAAGGTTATAAGAACAACAGAGTATCAGATCACAAATGCCATCTTCTAGATCACTGTTTTGGTCTCTTCGTCTCCCACTTCTCCAGCCACTCAGCAGGAAGCACCTTAGACACTCAACTGGGACTGCATTTTCAAGGTGTCTTTTAAAATCTTTTTTTCTTTTTTTTTTTTTAACTTGAAGGTTTTAAGCTTTAATTCCTCTTCTGCTTGTTCATTGATGGAGCTGTTCTCTCTTTACTCACACTGTGATCTGTCCCAAATTCAAGCCAACAAATCAAGTCAGCAATTTGACAGAAGTGACATGGATCTATTTTTCACAAGCAGTATTCTTGGAATTCAGATGACCTTCACATAACATTGTTTAGTACTGCATTCCCTGAAATTATTGTATTGTTTCAATCCGAAATGAAAAAGAATCAGTGCTTGCATTGCCATAACTTGCTCTTTCCATGGTTTATGTGTTATAAAGCATTTAAGATGAAATGCATATTGAATATATAAAACATTAAATATAGGAGAATATAACTTTTAACAGGTTTACTTTACTGCCAGTAAACAATTTCTAATACGTAATGCAAACTCTTATTTTCACGATGTTTTTGTCGCATGGGATATCAGGCAACTGTAGACTAACACTGAGCCTTACAGTCAGTTCACCTGTTAACCACTTAGTAATACAACACATTGGGGTATGTCATGCATTCATTTCTTCATTGACCAAAGTAATAGTTAAGGATCTCTGCTCACAGAAAGCCAGTAGGATTTGCATGAGTTTGGAGAGATCTGACAGAGAATCAAGCTCAGCCATTCTGAGTGCATCTACACTGGCAGTTTAAGGTATAGTATAGGTGGTTTTTTTCGGTGTGAATCCTTCTCCATTTTGCCCTTGATGTACTGTAGATGACAATTTTGTGCCTCCCTGGTATGCAGAAACTGGATTCTTTCTCTGACCTGGACTAAGGAACAGAAAATTTCTGGCATGAAAATTTTCAGACAAAAAGATTACTTTTCCTATTTAGTTTTAGCTATATCACTTCCCAAATCAAGTTCAAAGTGCCAGTATAGCTGAAAGGCAGATACTGATGGCAGGAACATAAAGTCAGTGTTGCCAACAAAAAACTTAATCTTGGAAAAGTATAGCCTCTTAAGAAGTCATTCACCTTTCCTCAGTTTGTTGTGTTTTCCATTATAACCGCTAAATATTAAATGGAGAATACACTTCTTACTGTCAAAGCTGATTTCTTTCTCCAAGGAGCTATCTTCTCTTTGTGCATTACTGTACTTTAGCACATAAACACGAATCGTCAAAATCTCACTTTAATTTTTGACTTGTAAGCATTTCAAAAGCTACAATATTAGTGTCCTGGTGTCTTTGACCTGCATAGCTGGTCACTAGCTGGGATCTTGCCAGCCTGTTGTCCTTGAGAAGGAGGTAACACAACCTGGGCGTTGTCCTTGGTGCTGATGCTCTTACAGAGCGTACAAAGAGTAAGCCTAGTCGCTTCTAAATGTACCTAAAGGTGCCAAACACTCCACAGCTTTATCAAGATCTGAGATTGCCTGAAGGTGAACGCCAAGGCGGCATTCAGAGCCTTCCCATGCAGAAACTTGCCAGGGTCTGGGCAGGAAGAGGGTCTGCCCAGACATGCAAAGAGCAGAGAGCAGCCTTCTCACCCTGAGGCTGAAAAAAATAGCCTCACTTGGTCCCCGGGTGTCTCTAGCAAAAAAAACCCTGTACAGAACAGGACTGATGAGTAAAATTACATTAGAGAAAGATTAGGTATTTAATTTCTTGGTTTCAGATGAGCAAAAGTTAAGATTAATTGCTATAATTCTTGGGTTTGGATTAATGTGCCTCAAGAGAAAATTAAATATCACAGGATTTGGAACACTTCATAACAGGCAAATAATAAAGTTTGGGTTTTTTCCTAACAATGCATTTTTAAAATAAATCTTATACTTGCATAGGAACTTCACTTCTCCACTTATTACTTGTTGACACTGACATTTTTTAAATAGACATCTATGAACCAGATACTTATTTATCTTGAGTACTATGTTACAGGGTCAAATTTGGAAATTCAATCCTTTTAGGAAAGCATATGGCATCTATTCACTTCCTACTGCTATAAAGGATTGTACTGCATATTTATGGCTAAGCATATGCTCAAGAATTTTCCTGAATGGGCATGTACACAGAACCACACTTACAAAATTTGCTGATTTAGAGTTCATGTAAAAAATGTGTCATGTTAATGTCATATTATTAGCGGAAATTAACCTCATGGTACCTTATAAATTTATTTTAATTTATTACAGTGAAAAAGATTCTGGGCAGAGCTTACAAGAACAATCACGTTACAATCGATTCCGAAGAAATATATAAAAAGAAATCTTGATCCTCCTCTGTGCCTGTGTTAAATATTACATTTTAAATAGCATCAAACTGTCAGCATCACCCACAGCAGATTTAGTGACCAGGGCATGTGCTTCATATTACCACGAATTCTCCTTTCAAAAACATGACTTTTTTTTGTTTTGAGGCAATTCTTGACCTTTCCTGGTTCTATTCATGGAGTCCCTGTACCATTCAACTGTGCTGAATCATGAATTCTTTCTAGATCTGCCACCATCTATTTTCCTCTCTGAGTTTCTAGTCAAGAAACAAAATTGATGATCTCCTTAGTACCAAATGAATACAAGGTAGACTTAATTCTGACTTAAGAACATTTTACACTTTACAGTTTTTCAAAATGTCTGGAGAAAATCTAGGACAATGACTAAGCAGGATTGTGTTTTTCCTGGTAGGAACAAATTACAGAAGCATTTTCCTTAATTCATATTGATGTATTAAATGTTTTGTAAAATAGATCACCGGCAGAAATGAGGGGATGAATAATATTAATACCTAGATGAGTCATATACAAGGAATAGAACAGAAATTAATTTTGCCCAAGTAAATATTGCCACTACTTTCTTTTACAGTAATAAGTAGTTAATCCTATTAGGCCAACCTCCAGAACCCTCTCCACAAATGTAGAGTGTTGACAGTTCTTGTGACTCATGCTGTTTATTATTCTCTCTAGTCAGCTTCCTGCTCTCTCTACCTCGTATATATAGAGTCTGATTCAAAGGCCTGAAAGACAAAGGCAAGGGGGAAAGGCATAGGGAGTCAGTTGAGTATCTACGAATCAAACCCTAGAAAGACCAAAGAACCAATTTTCATGGACTGCCATCTTCTGACATTTGGGTTTTTTCTGTGTTGTATAGTGAGGTGCAACAGAACAGCCAAAAGGTGAAATAAAGACATACGTGAGTTACACAACACCAGTGTGTGTGACTTGGGTCTGAAGTAGGTATGGTGAGATTTATTAGATGCAGCAAGGCTTAGGATAGCCAGTTTTGCATGCTTGTCTTGATTCTTGTGAGTTAGCATTTTACCTTTTTTCGCCTGAATCTAGTCAGAAGTTTAGAAATTGAGAACTTTCTTTTAAGAAACAGTTCATTTAACATTCTAATAAACCAAATAAATGACAAAAAATGGAAGTTTATATTAGAAATTGTGCCATCAAATTTTAGATAAGTGTTAATCCTCAGCTCCATCCATTATAATTCCTTATTATATCTGACTAGTTGTTTTAAACCTTTTGATCAAATGATAAATATTATTGATGTCAAAGAGACACTACACCTTAGAGAAAAAAAATCTGAGTAACATCATAACTACAGATTCTTTACCAACTGAATTGCCAGGATTGAATTCTCAGATGTAAGGAGAATGAATGTGGTATTCTCCTACAGTATTAGCCAGGATAACCCAGTCATAATAGGGGCAATACTTGCGGTGCATTAAAGGAAATCTGTGTGCTTGAAGAGCAGAAACCTGACTAATGACAGGAAGTTTCATTTATGGTATGCACAGGTGGTATACTCATCCCAATGGAGTGTGTTACGGAGAACAGTTTTAGGCACCATAAACAGCAGTTTCTTGGAACAGTTATTTCAAAAAGCTACAGCAGAAAAGCTACTTACCTTTGATAAAGTCCTGAACAACAAGTAGAACGAAGTTCAAGGCATAATCACAAAAAAAGTTTCTTCAACATTAGTATAAAAATACACTTAAATTCAACAGCGTTTCTGGAAGAGAAAAAAAGGCATATGGTTTGAATAAAAGTGCCTGAATAAGAGTGTGGAAAAGCATAAAATTCTTGTAGGTGGCATGAAGATTTCAGATATCACAGTGGAAGTGTTGAGCAAATATGTATTACATATCAAAAGAAAAGATTCTGAAAGAACCATATAAAATCAAAATGATAAATAAAATTCTAACATCATTAACCACGGAGTCTGTTAGAATTAAAAGTCACATTTCAGAAATAAATGGGAGACTTGTTCAAATGAGAAAATTTTAAAGGAGCATAAATGCTCTCTAGTTGAACATAAGGCCTTAATAGGGGAGGACAAAAATTATTTTGATGTAGAACTTGCTTAAAACATTAACAAATACTGGAAGTTCCTCAGAAAGAACAAATGCAGGAATTTTTCCAGCTTGTATCGCAGATTTCTTGTTGAGCTAATAAACACAAAAATAAGGTCACAGGAAAAACTCACAGATTCGTGGAATGTTGAGGGTTGGAAGTGACCTTCAAGATCATCTAGTTCCAACCCCGCTGCCATGGGCAGAGACACTTCTCAGTAGACCTTAACCAACCTGGTTTTGAACACTGCTAGGGATGGGGCACCCACTGTCTCCCTGAGCAAGCTGTGCCAGTGCCTCACCACCCTCACAGTCAAGAATTTGTTCCTAATATCTAAGTTAAATTTCCCCTCTTTCAGTTTGAACCATTACTCCTTTCCCTGTCACTATGGTTCCTGATGAAGATCCCCTCTCTAGCTTCCCTGTAGGGCCCCTTCAGACACTGGAAAGTTGCCATGAGGTCTTCACTCAACCTTCTCTTCTCCAGGTTGAACAGCCCCAACTTTCTCAGACTGTCTTAGCAGGGGAGGTGTTCCAGTCCTCTTATCAACTCTGTGGCCCTCTCTGGACTTGCTCCAACAGCTCCATGTCCTTCTTACATTGGGGGCACCAGAACTGTGCACAGTGTTCCAGGTGGGGTCTCACGAGAGCAGAAGAGGGGGGCAGAATCCCCTCCCTCGACCTGCTGGCCACACTCCTTTGGATGCAGCCCAGGATTCCTTTGGCTTTCTGGACTGTGAGCACACATTGCCACCTCACTCTGAGTTTTCATCAACCATCACCCCCAAGTCCTTCTCCGTAGGGCTGCTCTCAATCACTTCTCAGCCCAGCCTCTGAGTGTGCCTGGGAGTGCCCCAGCCCACATTCAGACCTTGCACTTTGTGCTGGTGAACTTCACAAGGTTCCCACAGGCCCAACTCTCAAGTGCGTCAAGGTCCCTCTGGATGCGTCCCTTTCCTCCAGTGTGGCAACTGCACTGCACAGATTGGTGTAGTCAGCGAACTTGCTGAGGGTACTGAAAAAAAACCCCAAACCCCCATAAAACCTAAATGAATCCTTTGTGCCAGCATTTGCTACGAAGGAGCTGGAGGGAGGTTCCCACATTGAAAGATATCTTCATAGGGGTTAAATTTAAGGAATTGTTTCATGTTGAATGTTCAGTAGAAGAATCTTAAGCGCAAACTGATAAAATGAGTGATAAACTGCAGGGTCAGGTGACTTTTTCTGAAGAGTTCTAAGGAAACTGATATAAAAATTTTCCAAATTTATAACATTTAAAAAAAATTTATAAAAGACACTTCTGTCTCTGCATAAGTTATATTTCCACACTGGAAATTTTTTTAAGCTATAAAAGAAATTACAGGAGAAAGCAGAGAGAATAAAAAACACACAGAGAAATTATATAATTAAGAACATGTTTTGTTTCTTTGCCTAAGGAGATGTCACTTAGCCATGAATCTTAGCAATATTTGAGGTAAAGAATTAGTTAAGGAGGAGGAATTCAAGAGATCTGGATTTAGAATAATCTTTTCACTTACTGAAGACTTAAGGAAATTGAGCTGGAAATAGAGAAGAGAGACTTTCACTTCCAGATTAAAAATTGGATAATGAACATTTAAGCACTGTTGATCCAAAAAAGATTGACAAGGTTGAAAAATGTGGTCTGAAACATGAAGACCAAAAGAAAACCAAAACAGACTAAAAATTTTTGACTGAAAAATCTGAAGTTACTAATTGCATGGAGAAGGTTGAAGTATTCAGAAGACAGCATTGTATGAAAAAGTAAACAGGCTTGTCAAAAATAAGTAGAAAAGGAGTGTTTTTCCACATAAAATATCATTAAGCAGATGAACCTTATGGTTTTGATACTGAAAGTGTACATGAGCTCAGCAAAGAATGAAACAAATTCACAAAGAGCAATCCATCAGGAATCATTAAAAATAAATGGCTAGATTGCATCCAGATTCAATCTTTGGATCAGGAACCTAAAACCATACATTGCTGGATGGTGGGTTAACACAACCATCAAGTGTTCATTTACCTTTTGATAAACCTGTGTTGCTAGTCAGTGAGTGTTATATCTGACCATATATGCCTATTTTTATATTTTTAGCTTAGTGTTTCCTAGTGGATATTTTTTGTCTTGTCATGTTGTACAATGAAAGAAACATGTTTATATAAATCACTTTCATGATATTGTGAATAACTGTGATATTCGTATCTACAATAATTCTATTAATATTATTAGTAGAATGTCTATTAAAGGTACATTTTTAGTTATGATCTAATTTGTATAGTTTTTAATGAGAAGTTCTGACCTCAGGCTTAGGTCTTCCTTAATTGTCTACATTTAATGTGAGGATTCCTCATCAATGTAATTTTTTTCTCCTGTTCCCTGCTAACTCAATTCCATCCCACAAAATGAATTTATGGCATTTAGATTATATTAGATGGTGATAGAGTGTGAAATTTAGGCAAGTATATCTCATGGCATTTTTTTCATTCTTTTACCTTCTATTGTTTTACAGAATGACTTTAGAAAATCCAGATGTCTGGTTTATCTTGGTTTTTTTACTTAATCTTTCTGTATTACAATTGACCTTCTAACACTGTTTTCTCTTTTACAAGCATTCTCAGCTGAGCATTAATACTAGATGAGAGGTGTGGAATTTTTATTTTTCGCATTTTCAGATTGTATAATCCGATATGAATTTAGGAGTGAGTCAAAGGCCACAAATGATGTGGCCTTTGCAGCATTCTTAGCTGCAGATCTACTTTAGGTCCTCAGTATTCTTTTCAAACCCCACTTTTTGCATAGGCCTATTGTATGAGGTAGATTTATGTTCAGGAGTACTTTGTAGGAAACAGAACCTAAATTTCACATTGAACTTCCTGTTATGCAGGACTTAAGCAATAGGATCATTTGCCACTAGCTCGACTTTATAATGATAACAATTACAAAATAGCAGATACCTAATTACAGAATAAAATAACGTAAAATCCAACTTGAAACATAACATGCATCTGAATAATTTATGTTAATGAACATTGAATCGCATCATTTGATCTTCATACCATAGCACTTGGGGTTTTCACTTCTTGCATGAAAAGTTGGTTTTGCAAACTCTGAAAAACATCAGACTCGAGCAAGGGCCAGAAAGAAGCTGTTGCTTCCCAAGAAGGAGCAAGAAAAGATCTTTGTGAGATGAATTGCCTGGATCTTTGAATCTGGATTTTATGAATGTTTTTCCCTGCTGTTCTGTCCAAGAAAAGAATCATAAGGATTTGTCACCTCAGCCACAGGTTTCTTTCTAATAATTAACTTACATGTCTCATACTTCTTGTATGTGCTTTTATGCATGCTGCTTTAAGTACTATATGAATTTAGTGGCCTGGTTTGGAGTTACAGATTTGATGAGGTAGCTAGCTCAGTCGGTAGAGCATGAGACTCTTAATCTCAGGGTCGTGGGCTCGAGCCCCACATTGGGCGCCAATTAAAAATTATTTGTCCTGGTTTGAGACAAATTTTCAGAGGAAGGCTCTGGGAGGAACGTCCCCTCCACAGAAGGCAAGTTATAGCCACCCCTCCCCCACGAGGTTTGGGAAAAAAATTCCTCGAAGGAAAGTGAAAGGAGAAAAAACCTATTTATTTAAAAAACACACGGGAAAAGAATAATGCTAAATAATAAAACCTCTCGCTGTGGAGAGAAAACCTGGGAAGATTTTAGAGTCCTTTCCATGGGCGTGGTCTCTCTCTCTCTCTCTCTCTCTCTCTCTCTCTCTCCTCTTTGGAGCTGGGTCGGCTCGGGCCCCTCCGGGCCGAGGTGTGAGGCCTCCCAGTGAGGTTCTGATGTTCTGGTGTTCTGAACAGTCCAGAAGAGAAGAAGGAAAAACCCAAAGTCCCAGGGAGACACAGGAGTTTAACTCTCCATCTCTCTCCTCCGAGAACAGGAGCCAAGAGCTGGGAAAAGCAGGGAAGGTGCTTTCCTCTGCTCTGCAGCAGCAGGAATGCAGGGCAGTGAATATCCTTGGAGCAAAACTTTTTTTTGAAAAGTTTGTCTGGCTTTTTTTTTTCTCTTCCTCTTGCACCCAATTTTAAAGACACAGGCAGAGGAATCATGTCTGGGCATAGAGCAGGCGATAGGGGATACACATCATAAAGTCACCCCAAGACATTGTCAAAGCTCAGATTTGATAAACAAGTCTTTCTATAGTTCTCAGGTTTCATCTACAAATGACTAATGGAGGAAATACAGCAAAGCATGTATGCAGCAGATGTTGCACGTAGTATCTTACCTAGGAGGAGAAACTGCCTTTTCTACCCAGAGGTGTGTCTGCTGACATTCCCCCTGGAACCTGACAAACATCCGCTCTGTAACTCCAAGTCTCTTAAATCAGACTGACACCTTCAGTAAAGCGTTGTAGCAGTGAACACATTTGATGAGCCAGACCATTGTTCCCCTTTCATTTAATGCTGTAAACATAGGAATGTCCTTCTGCATCTAAACATAGCTTATTTCTCTCTAAATATGTTGACTTCATCTTTCCAGTTAAAATACCTAGTCTATGACGATGTATTTAAGATTTGCTAGAACTAAATAGAGATTTAAAAGGTTTTTCCATCCTTTTATGAGTAAAAGTCACAGTCAAAACAGACTTTTGTGTTTAACAAATGTTGCTGAGTGGTGAGATGTGGCCCAAAGGGAGTGTAAGCAAAAAGATTCAAAAAAGGAACAGTAATCTGTCTGCTTCCTGAAAAAAGGTGAATTAGAAATACAGTGTTCCTGCAACATGGGAAACTATAAAGCCTGCAGTTCTGCATTGTAACTTGTTCATTTAAGTGAGGTCATACATTTGTGAAATGCACGAATTAATCTACACTTGGCAAAACTTTTTTTGAAGTGTTGTCATGGAGGGAACTTAGATGGACACAAAAAAAGGAAATTTTTGAGACCTGCCTATAGGCTTCAAGAAGGCACTTTTGCTATCTTTTCTGAGATGCAAATATAAGTCTCAGAACAACACAGCTGAATTTCAATGTTATACTTCTGAACATTTCCTAATTTTTTGGCAATAATAGTTCACACAGAAGTGTGCAGTACTTAAACTGACTGATTATCTTGTCAATGAAATTAGTGGACTATGTATTTAAAAGAAAGCTGGATCTGAGGCTGCCTTCTGACCTCCGTTTAGAAACAGAAGTGTGGACAGAAAGTTTGTAAATACATATAACAGTCTGAGAGAGAAGAAACTCTGGGAGTTGGACATCAAACTATATAACACCAGATTTCCTAGGCCAAGGTGTTAGAATGAATATTTGCAAATTAAATTCTCAATTTTCAGCTCTACTGTAGTGTGCTTTTCAACAGCAATCAGTATTTGAGCAATAGCCATTACAGTTTTAGAGAATTAGCAGAAAAAGGAATAACTTAAAATCTAATGATATGATTTTGATATAAAATATTGCCAATCAAAAAAAAAAAAAATAAAAACCATTGTAAGGGTAAAAATATGAGATTGGATTCAGAGAGTGTGCTTTATAACGTCTCAAACTTAGAAGGAATAGAGATAAAAGGATAGGTATTTTTTCATTTATCTTAGCTTGCAGCTGAGAAGCCACTCCACATACCGTGCACTGTTTGCACAGATTTACTGTGCCTTCTGTATGATGTGACACATTTACTCAGTGCCCACTACTAAAGGTTAATGGCTTGGTCACAATCTTCATATTAAATATGGTACAAACACTCACTTGTTATTCATGGGTCATGAGAGAGTCTCAGGGTCACCTTTTTACAGGCTTCTAAATATTGTCTTTAAATTTATGCTTGTTATGTTGCAGGTACCCAGCTTCAGCTTTGCCAAAGAGTAGAAACCATGAATAAAAAGGAAATTCCACACTTTGTAAAAAATTGGCCCTCTAAACAAAGATCAACAGCCATAAATAAATTGTCCTATTGAAAATAATCTGGAGGTATCAGAGTTTGGAGAATGTCTCTTGACCTTCCTGCCATCTTTCTTCTTTAGTATCACAAGGCAATTGCCTGAGACACAGTTGTAGCTGTTCACTGGGATTCTTCTTCTTGTATAATTGTTAACACTGCCTAATACAAGCTGTTCTCCAAGCTCACACATGGTCTGACAATCAGAATCCAAACTGAAATTCAGAAACAACTACAACGCATGTCTGGCCACACATTATTTATCTGACTGCAAGATACTGACTTCACAATATTTCTGGCCACGAGCAGAGCCAAAGAAGCCTCTCTGGGCTGTATGCACTGTTTGGGACGTGGACTTGCCAGTGTGGCTGCACAGAGCAGCCACTACCAGTCAGGACAAGAGATGCTGTGATGAAAATCAGAAGCTTCTGTCCATGTGGTCATCAAATTCTCCCGGGTTTTTTGCTGCAATACCTCTGAATCATTTCCACCGCCTTTCTTCCATTTCTCCATTTGCTCTACATGTTTAATCCAGCAAAAAGGAGCTGGTGACAGATGGCTGCTGCTTCTTGAAGGTGATTCACAACTGCTTGTCCCTCAGTGTGATGCTCACAGTCTTCAGTCCTCCTTCAAGGTCTTCAGTCCCCCTGCTGGCTTTCACAAAATATGTGAAGTTCAGGACATTTGCAATCTCCACCTTAATTTAATTTTGACCAAAAATTATTGGAAGTTTCAGAAGGTATGAGGAACACTTGGAAAAGAAGATGATGTCGTGTCTTGCCTCATGGAAATCCTGATTTCCAAGTCCAGGCTGTCAGGCGGAGCTCTTTTTACAGCTCCACTCTCCAATGAGTAGATTAGTGAAAGAATTAATACAAGAGGGTAAGGAGAGTTTAATTTGAGATGTAAAGAGGATTCAGAGTATGATGAAAAATTCAGATACTTTGATAAAACCAAGATGTCTTCCTAAACATGACCCCCTAAGAATGTGTAAGTGACTTCAGGTTTCTAAGAAGAAATTTAATCTTTTATTAGATCAATACATACATCCAGCAAAAGCCAAGCTGTTTGGAGCATACTTTTATAGGTATGAAATATAAGCTGTAGTCTTCATAATTGAGTACATGCTGGGAATGATTACTTCTGGTTTAATTGACACTACCCAGTTTTAATCAAGAGGAATTTTGCTGCCTTAATGAAGTAGGGAAGAAGTAACTGTTTGATTTTCCTGCATTGTAAGATATTCCAAACAGTGGCAGAATTTAGTGGAGTGGAAGACAACAGTTCTCTCTGCAGCAAAGCTTGTAATTTTTCCAATTATATCAATTAGTCTTACAAATGCTACAAATCCTAGTCCAGTGTAGGATTACAGTACAATGAAGGCTATACCCAAAACAAGGTCACAATTTAACAGGGACATTTCTCCAGTCTGTCACACCCCTTGAAATTAGTGTTAACAATACTCAGCACTTGCATCTCACGGCTTATCTCTGAAATAATTTAATTAGATAATGTTTATAGTAATAGTTGATGTGGTATTTGAACTCAAGACGGAAAGATTGTAGGTTTAGGTAGAATATGAAATTAAAAAGCCACTGTAGCTTTGCAAAGGAACAGTTGAAACAATACACTGTTGATATGCTCTGATTATTCCAGCCACAGCGTTTGAGCATGATTAGGTACCTGAGACAACACGGGTCACCTATGGTGGCCAAGGCAGTAGTTGCAGGATCCTGTTTTAAGGCTACAATAGACTGCAGAAAAATAGCGAGGATACAGACCTATAGTTAATATCAATTATGATGCACTGTTCAGTTCAGGCAGAAGAAGCAAACTCCTTACTAAGTCCTAGCTGGCAGCAATTACAGTTCCTGCCCACTCAGACAATATCTTTATATTCCTTCTGGGTGATCTGACCCTGTGTCTTGTATGCTTGCTTTTAATATTTCACTACAGTCAGAAGCTCCTTGTTCATCCACCCAGGCCTCCTGACTTCACTGCTTGATTTCCTGCTCATTGGGATAGACAGTTCCTGAGCCGTGAAGAGGCATCTTTGAAAAGCAACCAGCTGTACTAAACCCCTCATCTTTTTGAGGCTGTATGTCATGGTGTTCTAAGAAGATTCATGAAATCTGCTCTCCTGAAGTACAGAGCGGTGATGCTTTTTTTTTCCTTTTGTTCTCTGCTTTTAGGATCCTAAAGTCCATCACTTCATGGCCACTGCAGCTAAGGCCACCTGCAGCCTCCGCATCTCTAACTAGTTCTTCCTTATTTATGAGGTTTAGCAGAGCATCTCCACTCACCGCCTTCTTAATCACCTATGTCAGGAAGTTCCCATCAACAGTATCCAGAGACCTCCTGGACTGCCTGTGTCCTGCTGTGTTGACCTTTCAGCTGACACTGGAGTAGTTAAAGCTTCCCACAAGAACCAGGGCCTGAGAGCAAAAGGCTTCCTCCAGCTGTCTGAAAAATTCCTTACCCACTTTTCCTGATTGGGAGGTGTGTGACGTGCCGCAACGATGGCATCACTCTCATCCGGCTCATCACCCGTCCCAAGGCAGAGTGCCCTGCATCCTCTCTGCTCTGTCGCGTAAAGTGCAGCTCGTCCACCGTACCGTCCTGTCCTTTCTAAAGGAGCTGTATCCCTTCACGCCAGCACTCTGGTTGTGTGAGCTAACCCACAACATCTGTGTGATCCCAATGAGATCACAGCCCTGTAACTCCATGTAGAAATCCTCCTATTCATTGCACACGCATCCTTCTGTGCCAAAAGTCACAAGTTCCCAGCCTTCCATCAGAGAAGTCTCTATTTTCCAACATGTTCAGCACAGGCTTTGCCTGCCCCTCTTTCAGGACAATTTGGGGCTTGAGCTGGTGAACCTGCAGGGTGTCAGAGAAGATCTGACCTTTTTGGCATCCCTGACGCTGCATAACCCTGATGCTGCTGAGCTCCTGCAGCTCCTTTGTGCAGCTCTTGCAGGCAAGGAGCCCGTCTCCCCAGCCCCAGTCCTGATGGGAGGCTACAGACAGGAGCATGCAGGAGAAGAGTTCAGACCTGCGCTCCAGCCCTCTGCAGCCTGAAAGGAGCAGAGCCTGCATCCCAAGAACAAGCAGATTGTCAGCATCAAGCTGGAAGAGATAAAAAGAAAATTGCTGCCACTCATAAAAGGATTGTGATTTGATCCTAATCACAAGGAGTTTTGGATTTTAATTCCACTTTTTATATGTGATGGAAAATCAACAACTAACTTTAAAAAAAAAAAAAGGCAGGCTCAGATTAAAACCCAGGGTTCAGTCTGACCCTGGGAAGGGAGTCAAGTTTAAAATAGATTTCATGTACCATATGTACTGATTCCTCTTCTCTCTCCTCCCAAAATTTAAAGGACTGTTGTTGAAACCATAAAAACCGGAGATTGCAAGTACATTTTTTGACCCAGAACTAAAATACTACCGAAGAAAAACAATTAGTCCAGCGTAGTGAACTGACCCAACTACACCCTGACAGAGCTGCAGAGACTTATGAGAAAGCCAGTGAGAGTGACTTTGAATCTGTTTAGAGTGCTGCCTCAGTACCTAGTGTAAGATGCAATCTATTTCAGTTGCAGAAGGAAGAATGTTTCTAAGAGCAGACAAAATAGATGCTAGCCTAGTGACTTTTAGCATAATAAAATTCAACAACAACAACAAAAAATCCTCCAGGGACAGCTGGTAATTAGAAAGTCTACAAAACTGGTTCATTAAGCCATTTGCTGGCCAAGTACAAATTCTGAACAGAGAAAAAGAAATTACAGTCTCTGTTTTAAATGTTATTACATGTTTTAACTGTCATTATGACCAGCTGAAGGAGATAATGGTCTTAGAATTAGTGCCTGCATCTCTGTGGGAAAAGCAGGCTGAGAAAGGGCTCATTATACTGTAAGTGGAATGGCCATTTGTTAGCTATCGATTGCAATTCCAGCTATCTGAAGACTGCTGTGCTGTCAGATGCAGCATGGATTTCATGCCCTCCCTAACAGCTCTTGACAGTTGCTGGATATGGAATTCCCACCACAAAAGCCACGTGGGATGTGGGGGTCTGTCGCAAGGTAAGAGATGTGTGCGCATCTCAGGGAATGAAGGCCACAGCTCTATGGCTTTTTCTGAAGGAGCTGGCCAGGCAGAAACGGATCCATCCTTAACGAGCTCACTAGAAGCACACAGAATTATATGTGTATATACATAAATATGAAATGCATATTTATACACGTTTATAATCATACGTGTGAACATGGACACATAGAAATAAATCAACACGTAAGCTTTTGTGCACATGTGCGCATGTATTCCTGCTTATCTATGTTGGCATTTTGCGTTCCAAATTCATGCTGGGAAGTTTTTTTTCCTAGTTTTAATTGAGAAGGACATTTAACAGAATTGTTCCTCTGTTGCCTCACAGTGCTGACAAAGCTTCCTCTTACGGATGATTCTTCCTGCGTCATAAATAAAATGTTACAATCTTGAAGGAGTTGCTCAGAAGTGCCTGCCAAATTTTTCTGGCTTCCTTGGAAGCGTTCAGCATTCTAGAGGAAGTGGACAGAAAATCTGAGTCCTATGCAACGAAGCTGATTCATGAGCAAATGTTAAAAGGAAGAAATTTAAATTCTGTCAATAGAAATCAGGAGTGTGAATAAAAAGGAAGGACTGAACCAGATTTAAATGTCCTGGTTGCCAGCTCAAGCCAGTTGTAGGGGCAGAAGTACAGAGCAGCCAGAGCTGTTTCAGAGGGGTCTGTACATGCCATGTTGGCTCACTGTGGTAGGGCCTTTATAAAAATCTGCACATGGTTTGTCCTAGCTTGAAAGGCTGCGTAAACTCTGCTAAGTGGTGCATTCAGCTGTGGGAGATTGGATGGGCTGGTGGGAGCTGCAGTGTTATGAACCATCCCAACCTACTGTTTTCCACAAAATATAGAACTTTCATCATCAGCGTCTGTTCCAGCGTGGCGCAAAATCACAACATTTTCTTTAATCTGTGGATAATGTAAGCTTGCTAGATAATATAATGAGTGGACAAAATCATCCTTCTTGTGGATAATAAGCATTCCTAGGAATGGTTAATGCTCAAGGGATGCTGAGATGTAGGTGAAACAAGTTTTAGCCTTTGCTTGGACTGCTGTTAGGTGAGCGTGAGGCTTCTGTTTCCTAAATGAGTGTCCTTGCTTCTAGAAATTCATCTGTTCTGGGAGGGAAAAATCTGTTCCATAATTTGCCCAGGGAAAAACAGAAAAAGCCTTGGAAAAGAAATTCTGTAAAATGTGCCAGTTCAGTGACGTCAACATATTTTTCAACCGTCCAGTGTCCTGAGAAGCTTTTCTGAATAGTTCCTGCCTTCTGAGGAAGCAGGACATGATGATGCCCTCGCTCCTACCAGGAAATGTATGCCTGAGTGGCATGACCTAGCTTAAAATTTAAAACTTTAAGCCTTTCACAAGCCAGGTGCATCGACTATGGTGAAAAATTGCTGTGTGTGCGTAAAAGAAGACCTGAGCGTCTTTTCAAAGCTCAGTAGTGGGTATCAGGAAACCGAACTGAAATGAGAGAAAAAGAGTTCTCAGTGATGGAAGTGTCAGTCTAGAGGCTGGTTGGTCAAATACTTTCTACCAAAATTCTTTCTGCTTGGAAATGGTGGGAAGAGGAAACAAAGGCCAATCCCAATAAACCAGTGTTTGCTATTGAATTAGAAAATATTTTGATTTTGAAATGAAGTTTTAGTGCTTCATGGGATCATTTGCTGATTGCCACAGATTCCCTCACTTTTTTTTTTGAATTGACACTTACAAATACCTCAGACAACATAGTATAGCCCAGCTCTGTATTCAGGCCCTGTATAAATCCCGTGATATTTATCCCTTTTGTTTATCACCAGGTTAGAATAAGTGGTGCTAGAAGGCTAAAAGCATGTAATGGAGGATGTAGCACAAGGGTTCAAAGCCTTGCAATTATGGGATTTGAGCAGATTCTTCACAACCTGTGCTGCAGGTTGTGAACAATTTTTGAAAAAAAGGTCTCAGTCTGCACTGGGAGAAAAATCTCTTCTTGACCGTAAATCTGAGTGATTAGTTAAGCTGCCTTGATTTAATGTCATTTTTATTAATTTACATCTGTTATTATTTTTTTCAGTTGTTAACTATAGAGGGTAAAGATTTCCTAGGCAAGCAAAGAGTCAAGCAGACATTGCACAGATAACTCTAATGTGGGTGTGGTGTTAATAAATAGTAGTTATGTTTTACATTATCTGCTTTTTTAGTCCGAACAAGAATTCATATTTTGAGGGTTGCAAATACGTGTGTATGGTGAATTATATTTTCTCTG